>VZRS01000702.1:144948-262749 GCA_013398055.1 Ifrita kowaldi
GGGGCGGCAGCGGGACGGTCCCGCTGGGCGCGGGGGGGCCGGGAAGGGTGTCCGGCAGCGCCGGGCTGGGCCGGGCACGGGGCCGGGCCTCCTCCCTCCGCCCCGCACTGCTCTCACCCCGGCACAGGGATGCGCACGAGGGGAGGCTCCGCATCGCGCCCTGCCTGCAGCAGGTCACACACACGGGACCGGGGCAGCGCTCTGCATCCACTCTGCCCTCCTGCAGCCTCCCTTCTGCCCTCCTTGCAGCCCCTCTACCCTCCTGCAGCCCTTCTGCCCTCCTGCAGCCCCCTTTCTGTCCTCCTTGCAACCCCTCTGCCCTCCTGCGCAGCCAGCGCCGTGCCGAGCGTTCGGCCACATCCCGGCTGCAGCAGTGCGGGTGAGGGTCGCTGCCTGTCCTGAGCCCGCTGGGGTGTCAGACGTGGCCGCGCGGGGTCCCTTGAAAGCACAGTCCATGCCGAAATCCAGATGAACCCCTAGCTCTACTGCTCAAAAATTAAAGGAGGAGGAATATAGCTTTAGATGGCATTCTTAGAAGATAAAGTTTTATGTATCATTTAGAAATATTTTTACTGGCTTTTCTAAGCTTTAATTGCTCATTTCTGCATCACATTAAATATTACAGGGGTTTGAAGTGGATGGGTGTGGGTGTGTGTTATTTTTTTGCCATGATTTCTGGTATTTCAGACAAAAAGCAGACAAATTATGCTTTTAAGTCTTGTAAAAGGACATGTTTGAATTTTGCAGTTAAGCTCACCCAAAGTTTATATTTAAAATACACTATTTTATCAATGACTGATAAAAGAGCAGTGCACCAGATGTATTTAATCAGCCACTCTGTCTCTGAAAGCATGCATGTACTTTTGATTCCCACTCCAGGGTGAAATCCTGGCCTCAGAGAAATTAATGGCCAAACTTCCATCAACTTCACAGGGGCCAGGATCTCATCCTGTGTATTGTTAAGAACTGCCCAGGGTTCATCTCCTCCAGACAAATCAACCAGGTTCTGGAAAAGCTCCACAGCTTTATGCAAGAAACTGTCAGTTTGTTTCCCCACTTGCTGGTGCTCCCTTCAAATACATTGAGCAGAAATGACAAACAAACTGGATCTGAGGGGAACTTCATTATGCAGGATGTCTTGGACCATTGTCTGGTCCTTCCCAATGCAGGCAGCTGTGTCAGTAATATCTTTATTCGACTTGACAAGTTCCACCTCAATAAAACCAGGTTTCCTACTCCTTCAGTTGGATACTACAAGCCTTATTCTGTTGATGTCTAGGAACCTTGTTTCTAGCTGCATGGATTCATAGACAATTATACATGGACAAGTAAGCCCTTGGCTGAAGCAGCTATTCTTTCTTTTGGCAATTAACCCTCTAATGCCTTAAGAGGGAGAAATTAAACTCTTTCAGGGTTATTTTCAATCATTTTTTCAGATGTCTTATCAACTTCCTCTGTGGAAGTGCAAGTATTTTCCTGGCTTACTAGAAATACTAACATTTCATAATTTTCTTCTGATTGTTCAGGATGTCTGGATTTTTCTCCAGTACCAGTTTCATTTTTCACTTTATATCAGAAATTCTTGCTGTTAGCACATGTGTGCATGACCTAAATTTCACCCTATTCCTATTCCATCAATTCCTCTCTAGTCCTTCCAGTCTAGTATTTGGTCCTCCTATGTTGACAGAGAACCTCCCTCCCAGGCTTACACTATCCACAGCTCCACTCGTACATTCTTATTTTTCCATGCCAATTTCATTACTGAAAGTATTACATAAAATACTGAAAGTTTTACATAAGATATCTCATGAAACTGATTTTTTTAGGGACTATTCTAATAAACATAAACAAGAACTGAAGCTGGGCTTAGAATTCATGTTTCTGTACAAATAAATGCCCTAACAATAGGCTAAAAAGTCACACACCCTCCTAGACCTCATGCAATTCTTATTTCTTGCTGTGAAGCATAAAAGCTGCAATGAAAAGTGATGGGAATGACATCTCCTCTAGTGCTGAGAGATCAGTGGGCTCTCCCCTAGAAGGGTGGGTTTTTAGCACTCAGGCACTGAAGGGTTGAATACAACTTGGGCACCGGCCCTCTGGCCTTTAAAAAAAGGGATGACTGACTACGTCTGCCTTTTAAGGTCCTGCTGTGTTCTGAGCATGGCTCTCCAAGGATGTAAGGAAAGAAGGACCAGACACACCCGGAGCAGCACGTTTGGCACCTGTAGAAATTCAGTGCAAACAGCTGAGGAAACTTCAGGGCTGAGCAACAGCTGCAGTGAGGGGTTATAGGTTCACAGTTTTGGACTGCCAGGCTTCAGTGATACATAGCTCCCCTTCAGGACCTGCCCTAAATGACAAAATCTCCTCCCTGGGGCCTGAACACAGCTGCTTGGAGGGAAGTGCAGCCCCAAAGCTGGGCTGATAAGCAAGAAGCCTGTGTGATTCTGGAACCCACGGCGCCTACTGAGAGAGCAGTTTTACTCCTAAATTGAGCAATGCTGTTGCTCGCCGACTGAAACACACTTGCAATACTTTATGGCTTCCTTTGAGTTTCTAAGTCTCCTGGGCCTTAACAGCACAGCAAACAGTGACTCACTAATCTGGCAAAGTACAACCATTGTGGGCTCCCTATTCAATTAGTTTTTCTTGCCTTGTCCCTAACCCTCCACTGAATTTTCCTTTTATTTTATCCCTAAGCCCACACACGGACACAACACATCAGTTTACTGCATGTAGTGAAACTTTCAGAAAGCGCTCTTTCAACATGTTTAATGTGTTATAAATTGTCCTTACCATGCCATGCAGTGTATGTGTTTTGTGATGAGGAATGGAGTCCAAAAGGAGTCCAAAGCCAGTTAAGCCAGAGAAGCAAATGATTCCACATGAAATGCTGTAGCTCCCCTCTCATTAACACAGTTCACAGCACAGGGGAGTTCAGCCCGGTTGGTTGATTGCTGTGCAAACCAGCCACTCTGTGGGTAATCAGGCTCATGAAATGGATGTGC
Organism: Ifrita kowaldi; assembly: GCA_013398055.1. Classification (NCBI taxonomy): domain Eukaryota; kingdom Metazoa; phylum Chordata; class Aves; order Passeriformes; family Cinclosomatidae; genus Ifrita; species Ifrita kowaldi. The sequence goes on from VZRS01000702.1 coordinate 147,960, forward strand.
TTATAACGACTGTGAGAAACCTCTTTGGTGGCTGGGAATATGGAAAGGAATTTTCTTTGAACTCCATTAGATCCTACTAGTACTTTGGTCAACTTCAGTTATCCTGCTCTGCATGTGAACTTTGCTATTGCCCTCCTCAACTTTCACTTAATCTTCCTGCAGTGCTGAAGAAGACAGGATATCTGGAACTAAAAACAATTATTTTTATCTCCTACTGCTTTCATAATTACATGAAGTTCCCATTTGAAGAATTTCTTGTGTGGACATGTGCTTTTAATTAGCAGAGGGATGCATCACACCACCAGAAGCCAATTCCTCAACCTTGCATAAGTTGGTTACAGAACCTCTGAATCTTTGGCCACCGTGGCAGCTTTCTGGCCAAGTCGGGGGAAGCTTGGGAGCAAACTCCAGGCACTGTAATTTCACCATAACCAGGATTTTTGTCAGAGACTATTGCAGTAGGATGCAGCGGATTCAGCTGAGGTTTAAGTTCAAAATAGAAATGATCTATTTTCTTGCTTTTCCACCTGCACCGAGTAACCCAAAGAATTTACAGGGCCCAAAGACATGAAGGGAAATGCAGACAAAAAGCTGAAAAAGTGACTTGCCCAAGCTAGTGGATAGTGTCAAGAGACATTTTCATTTCATTTGCTTCCCTTCTCAGTAGGTAGCGTATAAAGAGCACACACTGTTCCCTCTGCAAATGGTCTGTCTAATAAACATGGAGCATTTCATCCAGTTGATACTGACTCTCCAACAGTAGAAAGAAAATTATGAGTTTTAAACTAAACTACACAGGCCATTGGCTGAACTCTTTCCTGTCTGATGAGTCTTTCTTTGTCCTACTTCACTACAATCCTTAGAACTAAACTTACACACAAGATCTACCTAAAATACTGCACAAGGTTAAAACACACAGCTTTTCTCCCATGTAATAGATGACTTCTGTGAAATTTATAGTATGTCAAGTGTCTGACCTAAAGGGTAGTTAAAACAGAAAAAAAATTATTATTGCAGTAAGCCCAGTTCTTACTGCTCCCACAAAAGAGAGCTTTTCATATATATCATCTGATTTGGCATCACCTGCTAAGGGAAATGTTTAAAAATATTTCTACATCCATGTAAACAAGTTAAGAAAGTAGAGGGTGTGGTAGTGACAACCATTTACCAAACCAAGTCAAGCTCTAAATAGGTTGTCTTATCTTTGGAATGAGTCCTTTTAGGTCATGCAGGTAATGGTGATATCCCTTCTTTCCTACTGTGAAGTTTAAAATTACCCCTCTTTCCTCAAGGCCAGGTAAATAGGTCGCACCTCTGTATCTTCAGTTTATTTGTACTGGGAATGTGTTACTTTCCAGAAAAACTGTGGCTAAAAGGTATAAATCAAAAGTAAACATGGCCAAATGAAAGAGATGGGTTCTGACACCAGGAGTCCAGCATAATAAACTATCTACCAAAGGTAAAAAATATTATCAGAAAGCAGAAAAACAGCAGAACTCCAGTTACTCTCTGAATCCTCTTCTGTTTGGGTGGAACTCTGTTGAAACTAGATACTCAATACAGAAACAATCATAGTTTGGGGTTAAATTCAACTCTATGAAGAAGGCCATTATAAACCAGTATTTAATGGCCACTTAAGACATCTTTTGACAGCTCAAGCAATGCATGTCTTGTGCTAGTTCTTTGCAAAAATCGCCCTCCCTGCCTAAATATTTAGGAATAAAAATATATTTTATATAAAATATATAAAGGTTTTGATGTAGCAGACAGGCTATATTTTCTGTGTATTCTAAAAATGTTGAAAAACAGATTTCCCTTTGACTCATACAAGACAGGAGAATATAGACTGCCTTCCACATGCATGGCTGCGATGGGAGATGCTGTTGCTACTTCTCAGCTTTCTGCATGAAGAATTTTCTTCTTTCAAACTGCAGAAGTCATGAAACAATTTGTGAGAAAGGCTTTTACATTATGTAGTCAATAAAGCAACAGCAGCAGAAGCTTAAAATTGCTTTGGCTGTGTATACTAGAAATACAAATGTATGTATTGTATAAATGCTGGGGCAGGACTATTTAGCAGCTTTGCAAAGTTTTTGGAATGCACTGAGTAAAATGGAATTACAGTAATATATAAATGTCTGCACAGCAGTTGAATCCATCAAAATCCCACATCTTTAGTGCATCTTCAAGAATTTCTCAAAGTGCACCAGTGCCACACAGAGACAGATAGAGGAAAACACAATATAGCTGGGAACATTCTCCCACATATGGACACCCATATCCAAAACAAATACTGAAAATCACCTGGGGCCTGTAAACATCAATGTAGTATTCATTGCTGTTTTCACTTCTGGCCACATATGATTTTCTGATGCAGGAGTTGTCCAGTTTCCTGGTTTTGTTCCACACCACAAAATTAATTTGATTACTCAGCATTGACTTCAGTAACAGAAAGGTTAGGTGTTAGGGGGGAATCCATACAGATTATTTCCATTCTCAAAACCAGGTGGGAGATTTAGGTACATTAATGCCACTGATAGCCCAGATCAGCAAGTTGCCTTGAGGTATGATTTCCCATTCAGAGCAGCAGCAGCTAAATAGAACCATAAAATCACAGAATGGTTTGGGTTGGAAGGATCCTTAAAGATCATCCCATCTCATTCCAACTCCTTGCCATGGGCAGGGACACCTTCCACTAGACCAGGTGCTCAGAGCCCAGTCCAAACTGTCCTTAAACACCACCAGGGATAAAATCTAAACCTTCCCATACCAGAAAACCAGGCTGAATGGTTGAAAATGGCTGAAAAGCAGGTATCCTACTACACTGCAGGGTAACTAACCTGAAGCCTGGGATTCAGTAAGTATGTACAGCAAGTACAGGCACTTTTGAAACTATTTTCATTCAGATGGTATTTAGGTCCCTGATCCATGTGTGAGACTGGATTTTAGTGTATCCAGGCTGCCTTTGGGTTCATGTTCCCAGACCCAGCTGCCCTGGAGCAGTTGCTGTCCCACAGTGTTGGGGCAGAGCAGTAGAAAATCAGTCCTGAGCTCATCCCAGCCTAGAGCCAGTACCCAGTAGTGCAGGTTCTAAAGGACTTGGGTTCAAACTTCAGCTTCTATCCCTAAGCTAAGGGCAATACATGGACATACAAGTGATAAATAATAACACTTACGTAAACATACAAGAAAATAGAAAATAAACTCTCTTTTCGGAACAGCTTGTGCTTTCTTAGTAATCACCACTCCTTATTTACCAAGAAAAAAGGTCACATAGTAATGTCTTTTTTGAAAGCTTTTGTCCCTAGAGTGGCCTTGTGAGATAAATCTCTTTTTCCATGAAAGTGCTGGGGAAAGAGGGAGTGGCCAGGCAGCTGAAGCCAACTTGCTGATGCCATGTAGACAACCATATAATGCAAAACATTTACCCTAAAATAATAGGCAACATTGAGCTGTGATCACGTCAGTCCTTTTGCACAAACAAGAAGATCATGTAATCTCACAGGCACGTGTCCTTGCTGCATGTTAAAGATCAGTTCTTGACTCACAACTCCTCCTTTTTCATACTGGGTCAAAGTCACCTCTGCAGACGGAAGCCACGAGCTCTTTCAGTTTCACTGAGCCCTGTTTCAGAGAATGAATGGGACTTAAAAGTGAGACTGCAATCTGATAAAAGCTTTGCAAAAGTAAAGAAACATTTCTGCAAGAAAAACTAAATTAGTCTCACCTCCAGGCCATTGCCTCATACTCCATTTTAAAGACCAGCTCCACAGCTGGGTGGGCAGCACAGCTCCACTCAAGGCAGCTTAGCCAAGAATTTACTCATAAGGGATCAGCCTTAAGAAATGCATGGCCGTGATACTTGGAGAACCAACTGGGCTGACTGAAAACATGCCATTTTAATTCAGAAAGAACAAAAATAAGCCAAAATATTTATGCCTATCGTATAAATACTAGTAATAATAATAATGATAAACGTACGATTGCTACAAAAAATAAAAGAACTGAAATGTTTGCCTAGCAGTCTCAGTGGGGAGGTGAGAGCAGGTAAGGTATGAGCAGATATTTATTATCATTACTGACATTATTTTATAAAGATGGTACAGGTCAAGTTCTGGCATCAAATTTACATACTGGGAGGAATTTTGTGAGATACAATCTTGTCTTCTGCCAAAATGCTCTCTCCAAAAGTTTTCTGGACTGTGCAAGGATGATGGTCAGCCTGTATGTCCAAACCAGTCAGCCAGAAATCCTCATGCTCTGCTTGCAAACCAATTGACTGGAACTGGAAAGGACAGCTGACATAAGTGAACTCTTTGTCAAAGAGCTCAGCCACTTGGCAGGGAAGCTAGAAAACACAACATTATTCCAGCCTTGCACAGAGGTTACCACCAAATACATTGGGTGGTGCTGCCAGACAGTAGGTTTGATGACATCCCGCCACTCAGAGCTGCTTGTATTTTATTCTGAAGACACAGTGTTCAGCAGGAAAATCTCACAGGAATTAGAATAATAAAGCTATAATGAAAACAGATTTACAATTTCTAGGAGAAAACCTGCCTTAGTCACATTTTGAAGGCCTTAATGCATTGGCTGTGTATGATAGGTGGTGTCACTGCAGAGCCTGAGCAAGATGCAAAGGGTGTCCCTGCCAGTGGGTTCCTCCTGCCCAGGAGCTCATCGCAGTGGAAGTTTTCTGTCCCCTTCCATCCTGTCCACCCCAGTGCGCCCCAGTCTGCCATGGGCCAGAGCCTGCTGTCTCCCCTCTTTGCCAGGCTGGCCGGGCCTCGGTGGGGTGTGCCAGGGTCACGCTCACCTGCCAAGCAGCTGTACAGCACTTATGGGTTCTTTATATAATACTCTCAATAGGTACAGTCCATAAGGGAAACTGCCTTTCAAAATGTGAAGATAAACAAAAATACATAAAAATACATGTGCCCATACTGTTCAATCTCTGTTCTTGGGGAACACTCCAAAGGGAAGGCCCTGACCAGCGTGTCCCCGTTCTGGCACCCGGCTAATGTCACACACATTTAAAGGCACCACTATTGAGACCCCGCCTAAGCCGAGAGCGTACGGAGCGCACCTGCAGGGCAGGGATGCCCCGTGAACCCANGGACGGGGATGGGGGAGGTGGGGACGGGGATGCGGGGCCAGCACGACCCCGCCCGCAGCCGCCGGTTCCCCGCACAGGCCTGGGCTCGGTTTCTCCAGGCTCCCAGAAAGCAGCTTTCCGGATAATGCCATTAACTGCTGATGGGAAAGCTGCTGGGCCGTGGTGACCCCCGGCCGCGCACCGTGCCGGCGAACCGAGCTTGTGAACAGCTGGATGGGGGAATTCCCGGGGGAAGGGGCTCTCGGCCTGACGGCATGTTCGATGTGCCGCCCTCCCGAGCCCCCTCGGAGGGGTTTGTGGTCGTGTCCCTAAACATCTGCTCCCGAGCCCCGCCCGTGTCACAGCATCCTGGTCTCCCGGACCGGAGTCCTCCCCCCTTCCTGCCTCTGTTCAGAACTCCCTTCACACTGATGTTCTGCCGTTCGCCCTCTAAAATCAGGAGGTAGTGCAGAAAGGGTTGGAATGAAATTTTCTCCCCTTTTGGAGGGACTAACTTCTTTGAAGAACTTCAGTAGTTTAGGAACTGACTTGTGATTGACAGTGTTTTCATTCTGACTCAGATTTATGATTCAATACTGACTTCTAAATCCATATATAAATATATATAAAAATATCCTATTTCTTTAACTGAGTGATCATAGTTTCCTCTCAACTGCTTACTGGACTTCACACTGTTCTTTGCGTGACAGTTTTGTATTTGTATTCTGAGAAATCGTTTCAGACATGGTAGTGTTAGAAAAAACTAGCAAGCGTACAGGGCTGTGCTAAAGGCACAGTGGGGTGAGGAAAGCCTCTTTAAAAAACCATCACTTCATAGACCTTGGAATTTTTTTCAGTGATAAACAGCCCCTATTTACAATGTGGATGTGGTAACTGGCAATGGCAAGACAAGCTTATCAATGAGTGCACACAGCACAGGCGAGGCTGGGGTGCCTGCCAGGTATCCATGCAGGAATTAGTGTGTTGATGGAGTACAGGGTGCTGGGGGTGTTCCTTCTGGAGTGGAGGAAGTAGAGGCTTTAGGATCAGAGCTCAACCCAGACCTGTAAATGCATCATGCAGTGAATGAAGGCCAAGGAACTTTGGGAAGCTGGAGGGTGGATTTAGCCAGGCAAATGGGACCAGGGAAGCCCTGGCTTACTGCAGTGGCTGTGCTGCTATTGTAGGAATGGCAGCTGGTGAAATGGAAAGTCGCTCAGGCTTCTCCTCCTCATCCTCTCGTGCTTTTATACTGTAGAGCTAAAAGGACTATTTGAAACTGAAAAAGAATCTTTTACAGGTGTCTGTCTTTTTTTTTAATGTAGCATACGATGCCCTAGTTTACGCTGGATGGACAGACTACACAGGATGCAAGGGACCTTTTCTAGTCCGATTTTCTGATTCTTCTGGGAAATAAATTTCCTGTTTTCTCTTTCAGTTGCTTCAGATTGCTACAAGAGAAGATGAACAATGTCTAGAAGGATGGTCTTAGTTTTAAGTTGTTACTGGAAAAATCAGTTTTTAGCACTTATTGAACTGCAACTCCACTGTAGCAACAGTGGTCCAGGAAGCTGAAAGCAGCAATTATTTTTCCTGTTGTCTTCTCTTTTTGCCTTGTCTTTCCACCTTCTCTGCAGGCTGCAGAAATAGATCTGGGCCTTCCTGCTCAGTGCTGTACTCCAGCCAAGCTGAGTGACTCTCCTGATGACAGGCGTCAGAAAAACTGAAACATTTCACTCTTGTTTTAACTTTCTTACTGTAAATTGCTGTTTTTCTTGTGAGAATTAAAATGTTTATACCTCTTACAAAGATGATGAGTTCATGGGGTTACACAGGTGCTGAATAGTTCAAGTTTGAAGCTGGTGATTGGTGCTTCAGTGAAGCCACAGTGAAGATGAGTAGCTTAAGCTTCTTGCTCACATTATTATTTTCTGTCAATTCAAATCTTCATCTTCTGGAGTTGATTTGTGAAGGCGAGCAAAAGAAGAAATTTCATCTATTCACTAACAGAATGTTGTATAATCCTTCTCTTCTTTCCTTGGGAATGCTTTAATTTGATTTCTACATTGTATATTTGAGATACTCTCATTGTTTTACTTTAGTCCTGAACTGGTACTAACAATTGTACATACATTGCTCTATAGGCACAGATGGAGTTACCATATGTTGAAAATAACATTAAAACAGGAGATATCCTGCACCCCACCCCTTCAGTGCATACAGCTTTCTGAAAGAAAATAGCTGATAAATATTCACGGCAGATCTAAGAGTGCATTGTGTATAAGCATGGACATTGTAAAGCATTCTTGTATCCCAGCCTGATGTATAAGCATAACTAACTTGCTACAAGAATTTAATGCTTGTGGTAAACCTCAGTGTGGGCAGGATTTAGTCCACACTGACCACTGGAGATGAAAAGGGCACTGTGTTTGTGAAGAAACATGCTCCCTCTGGAACTCCTGATGAAGTAAAAGGGTACTGGTGTAAGGGAAGGAACAACCATTGTGCAGGGCAGGTCAGCCCGGCTGGATTTAAACTTTCATGTATAGATCAAAAAGTCGAGAGGTTAAAGACTGGATCTTGCATTGTTTTTTGAACACTTGCTTTCACAGCTCTTGAGCATATTTGTAGTTTGTGCCCCACCTAACTTCCTTCAGCTGTTCTCCCTGATGCAGAGTACTTCCCTTTCCTGTGTGACTTTTCCTCTCCTCACTCTGTTTCCACAGCAGTCAGGACTTTATGAATATAAAATCTTTGGTGGTCTTGCTGACTGTCCCCCAAAGCTGTGTGTGGATGTCTACATGGACTTGGATTTCAGAAAAGAGTGGGATCAGTATGTTAAAGGTAAGCTCATCTAGGCAGTGTAAAAGCAAGCTCAAGTCCACATTGATTGTTCCTCCTAAAACTTTCCTCAAAGGTATTTTGAAGTTACTGCCTCCGAAGACTTTGGGTCAGACTTAAATATCTTGTGGCATAAGGTTGCACTCTGCAAATATACAAGTAAACGCTGATATGGAACAGCTAATGTCTCAACAGCATTTGTCTTTCCTCTGGAATGAGTTCTTCCCGTGCTGGTTAAAGCATATGATTGGCATCACTGGTTATGCTGGAGCATAACCTTGTAACTTCTAGTTGTAATGCTTAGGTTAAATTTTAGTGGATGTCTTGGGCAGAAATGGAGGTGGTACCTTTTGTGCATCTTTGCACATGGCAGTGGAGCAGTGCACTGTAGAATAATGGCAGGTTGGAAGGGACCTCTGGGATCATCTGGTCCAAACTTCCTTGGCAAGAGCACAGTCAAGACAAGATGGCCCAGCACCCTGTTCAGCTGAGTCTTAAAAGTGTCCAATTTTTCTCCCTGGGGAGATTATTACAAAGACTGATTGTTCTCATTGTGAAAATTTTTCCTCAGGCTTCCACCAGTTTGATGCATGATGGAATATCTTTTCCTGAAAGGATTGGTTGTTCCTGGTGCCTTTTGCAGTCAGGAATGGGTGTATCGAGAGAATACTTGGTAACTTCAGGCTTTTACAGAGAAAGGAATAACTGATTTAGTTAAGTTTATTTAATTTTGTCTTTGAAAAATGGCATTGAACCAGGATATCCATATGATGCTAAAACATTCGAAGTCAGCAGTAGTAAGGTAAAGATTCAGCTGATGTAGACATATAGTAATTCATTTATTTTAAAGATGGGGAGCCTTTCCTTTTTAAGCCTGTGCTTGAAGTCAGTTCAGGCCAGTAAAACTGAAAAGTGGTCAAAGTGTTTTGCTGAACAAAGGGCAGTGTTAAAAACCAAAGACTTGTTAAATGTTGTGCTTGTTAGGTTTAGGACAGCTCCACGGTGAATGATTGCTGACAAGGCCTGTGGCTGTATTGATACAGAGGACCATAGATTTAACTAATGTCAGTACTTGGTCAAATTTAAGGAGTAGTGTCTTCATTAAGAAGCGTTAATTGTCAAAACGGTCAGTCACTTTCTTGTAGCAAAAGCCATTTTGCCATTAATGAAACAGAGAGCCAGAGTGGGGCTCAGCATTATTGTATTGGATGTAAAAATACTCTGTTGAGTTACTTCAGTAGTCTTTAAGTGCATTTAGGAGAAATGAATCCTTCTTAAATAAACACTTCTTTTTTTTTAAATTCCTTCGTAGAGAAAAGAAAGGAAGCCGATGGGGGAAGCTACACCCTTAAACTAAAAACTAGATAATGTTTCAGAGCTGACATTTATATCCTTGCTGACCATAGCTTGTGCATCTGTTAATTTATACTTGTGCTGGTGCTTTACGTCCAGCATTTCACAGAAATTAACTCTTAAAGGGCATAAATATAACAATGCTTTCCTTCCAGCTAAAAAGTTGACACAAGCCCATCCAATTTTTAGGACTGTACATATGATGAAACAATGCTAGCCAACATTTTAAGTGTAGCTCCAGTTAAGCCTGGGCTTTTTCTTTCACATTTAGGAAGAAACCCCCGAAAACTTATATTGAGAGCCTTCTTGCTCTTGGTGTTACTGTTTCTATTCTTTGGTACTCTTACAGCCATGCAAGTGGCAGTCCAAAGGAAAGGTCTCTGCTGAACTGCTGGCTGACGTTGAAATAAAAACCAGACTGGAGCAGAAGTAGCTGCCTTTTTAGCTGAAAAGGCGACTGCTCCTGAGTGCTACTGAATATCCACGAGATGTGGGCATCCTGAGGCCTGGTTTGTGCTGCAGCTGCCAATTTAGCAGGGAAGTTGTGACTAAACTGTAGAGTAGTGGCTGAGGTACTACATGCTTCTGTGGCATGGTGCAAAATGGTTGGGCCTGAGCAATACTGAAACTTGCTACTCCTGATTGCAACACCTTCCTGATTGAGATCAGACTTCCCAACAGTTTAACAGTAATAACTGACTGTTGAAGCAGCAAGTGCTGCTATGCCTATTATGGACAGAATGGACTTGTGATCTCTTGTAGTGATGCTAAATGAAGTCAGATTATTGATTAAAATGCACTGTATTCTGCTTTGAAGTGAATGCAGGTGGGACGTGTTTACCTGTTGTGTGTTTTTCCTGTGTTTGCAAAGATACACAGGTAAATGAGATAGCTAATAACAATTGTATTGAGGTCTTTAAAACAGTCATGGTGCCTTTGAAAAAGGAATTCTCTGTGGTTAGAAGTGAAAGTCAAGTGGATAATCCAATGCTCCAGTGACCTCTGGTGGAAAGCATAAATGTTGTCGGTTATTACAACACCAGGTGCATCCAGTACTGCTCCAGCTGGAGAAGAGGAGAAGCTCTTTCCGTGGGTGACAGCTGATCTGCAGGGCATACTGACGGAAGCCTGGTCTGGAGTATACTACATAGGGAAAGAATCTCCCATCTGGGGCACTGTTCTTGGTTTATCAATGAGATTATCAGTTGATTCTGGCCTCACTTTCAAAAGCCTGCCTCTGTAGTATATAGAGCACCTCCGGCACAAGTCTGCTCTAAAGGAAGAAAAGACCGCTCTGACTGTTTAAGTGAGCCACCTTTCTGGATGATGCTACTCTTTACTCCAGGCCCTGAGCCAGCAGGAGTTCACCCTGCCTCAGCCCCGTGGCTTGTTAGGTCCATTGCCCCCACAGTGACAGTTGCTGCCTCTATGAAAGAAGAGAAGCTGTACTGTAGATAGGTTTTCAAACTCAAGTATGTGGTTTGATTTGAACTTGATTTTGATTTTTCTCCTTCATGCCACACTACTATCTGACTGAGTCACTGCCGTGTTTTAGGCACTATTGCTAGGTTACTTTTTTTCATGTTCTGCTGCCTTCTGATTTGAGTTTCCAGGCAGACTGAGGGTGGTGTAATGAAGGCTCATAAACTGCTCAAGATTTTCATTTGCTGTTGCGTGTATATACTGCTGTGAAATTCCTGACAGCTTTTCTGAAATTTATTAATCCCTCATGTAAGATGTCTTCAGGTGTTAGAAAGCTGCACTCATCCTAATTCCATGTTAACTCAGTATCATTTACAAGGGTGATGACTTGCCGGTGAAAAAGCACATTGCACTTGTGACTGAGAATTGTGCAGAACATGCACAGGTGAGGAAAAAGCTTTGAGATGGAAAGGCTTTGAGTGAGCAAACTCAAAGAGTCAGAGAGTGTGGGAGTCAGCCATTCCAGAGTTTGGGAAAAAAAATACCCCAAACAACAAACAGAACCTAAATCGAATAAAAGTGAATCCTGCATATAAAGTTTGTGAACTGCTGTCCTGGAGAAATGGGCCAGAAGCCACTGTGGGGGCAGCCACCTGCTGGGGCCGTCAGATCCTGCCACCAAGGAGACCTCAGTGCACGAGAGCAATCCTGGCTGCCCTGTGGTACCCTGGCCTTCCTCCACGTGAAACTGTTGGAAAAGGAGTTTGACTCTGCTTCCCCCAGAATTTTTCTGCTTTTATGTTCTGGGGCTTTTTCTTCGTTTGGGGTTTTTCTTCCACTGATTAATCCGATAGCCACAGAAAAACAGGCCATCTAGTTTTGTGTATTTGATTCCTGAAAAATCATGGTACAGAACTTCTTAATGTCTCTTACTGCTAAAATTTTACATACATACTAATTTTGACATCAGGGTTGCATGTAAAATGTGTTCATGTCAGAAATCTGAGCAGTTCTTGATGCCATCTATAGTTCTGTTGCAGTAGAAATTAAAAATATCTAACAGTTGTCTTCTTTCAACCGTAGAACTGTATGAGGAAACATATGATGGTGAAAAAGTAATCTACTGGGAAGTGAAGTACCCTTTTCCTCTCTCAAACAGAGATGTATCCTTTTAAGCTTTTGTTCCTCTTGCAGTTTTTGCCGCTTGGTCATCCAGGAATCCCAACAGTGAACTGATTCCATTGCTCTGCTGCACTTGATCTAAGGTCTTGCAGTTCTCCTGTTACATGAATATATATGGCATGAAGGGGAGTGTGGGCGCCTCTTCCCACACAGAGCTAGAGCTCACATAGCTGAATTACTGCTCTGCAGGATTGAATCCTGGAGGGCCATGAGAAATAACTTGAAGGAGCTGCTGTTTGTGATGGAATTCACTTGTCAACTCCTCATCCCTCAAACTGACATTGTTTTGACGTGCCTCCTCAACTTGCAATGCAGTATGTCTATATTCGGGAATGTCGGGAGATGGATGTGGATGGGAGGAAGATCTGGGTTGTGTTAGCAAAAAGTGTGGCTGTTCCTCAGTGCCCTGAAAAGCCTGGTATTATCAGAGTTAAAAGCTATAAACAAAGCCTGGTAATTGAAAGTGATGGCAAGGCTGGATCTAAAGGTAAGAGGTCAAGAAAATGTGTGACAAGTCATGTAGCCAGGGAATGTATGTATTAGCAAAACACACAAGGAGGGGGACATTAATGTACCAAGGGGTACATTAAAATGCATGAAACTTTTGGAAATGTTTAGTGCAGTGCACTACTGTGAAGAATCTTTTTATTTAGCAGTTGGGCTGGGTAGCCAAGAATAGTCTACTGACCACTTCCTTCTGCCCTCCCGTCCCACCCCCAGTCTGTACTTCTTTTCCTGCTAGACAGTTCAGCTGGGGAGACTCTGCTGCAATTTCTTAGCAATGATTCAAGTATTGTGTTTTACAGATGTATAGATTAATGGGTTTGTCTAGAGTTTGACTCCTGTCTGAGGTTATTCTTTTAAACACGGTGTTACTTTATAAGACAGGGTGCCAAAAATGGTTTTCAATAATCTAAATTACTGTTGCGACTGTGCCAGCTTCCCGGAGGTTAACTGGCAATGTCTGTATTTACTTCACATTTCACTTTAGGACCAGCTGACTTTTTGTGCATAATTTAGAGTAGAACTGTTGTAGTTGGCGCTTCAGTCATGCACACTGACAGCTTCTGTCACAGTGTTGGAGCTAAGTCTCAGGTAACTGGTAACTTCTTTCTCCTCTCTAGTCTATATGTACTATTTTGATAATCCTGGTGGCATGATTCCATCCTGGCTGGTCAACTGGGCTGCCAAGGTAAGTAAAGGTTACAGACAATGATCTTTGGCTGATCTGTTTCAAACAATGAATTCACTGCATTCATACCCATCTTCTACGTGTTGGGCAGAATTAATTTTTTCTGAAACACATATATTGGCCTTCCTAGCTTTAACACAGGCACATATTTACAGTCTCTCTATTGTATGCTCTCATGACAATAGTCTTAATTAATTAATTTTTTTAAATTCCTGTCAAATTCCTTTGGTTTGTCAACTAGGCAGGTAAATTTCTGCAACAAACCCCAAATAATCTGTGTTTCAGAGCACATATGAATAGCCTCAAGACAAGCAAACTTCAACAATGCAGTTTGTTCCTGAAGTATTCAAGGAATGGTTTGATGCTCTGTCCAGATCTTAAGAGTTGTATCTTAGACAATTGGGTATTAGATCTTAGAACTGTATCTGTTTGAAGGCCTTGATCTATATAATGGGAATTCTCATCTTGCTTATAGTTTTTATTGATTTCGTTATGCAAGAATGACTTTTCTGCTTTTCTCTTTACAGAGTGGTGTGCCTGCTTTCTTGAAGGATATACAAAAGGCTTGCCTTAATTATTCTAAGAGCACATAGGTGTTGAAATTGATCTTAATTGTTTAATTCCTAGATCTCTGCTCTTATAGGAATGCCTATTATATATTACACTGGATAAAATCTACCTCTAATACTGGAACGAATTTAATTTTAGTTGAGTTATGCCTTGAGTTTTATTAGGTTTTTTTTTTCCATCTCCAACTGAAGAGCTGGCCACTGACACGGAAACACCAACTTCAGCTGCAGCTTTTGAAAATACTCAAGTTTAGCCTTGTTCCCCATGCTTTGCTTATGCTGGTTGTCAGGTGTCCAACTAGAGGAGTTCTGTGATGGATGTGTTACATCCTTGCACAAGAGACAACAGTCTTGCTAGAAAAAATGTCTGAACTTGGGCTGCAAATTGTCTGCATGTGTTACGCCTGGATCTGCCTTTGTTGCCTTGCAGGGTCGCTTCCTCCTGAAACTCAGTAATGGAACTTGCATTGCATGGGAGGAAACACTTTTGCTACCCAAGTTTGTCATTCTTAAACTCTCTGCATGATATAAACCTAAAAAATGCTGAGGGCTGAGATAAATTACTAGAAATGTGCAGTAGGAACTGGAAGTCTGTGATGCTGAGCTTCCTTAAATCCAGATGTAAAAAGATCAAGCCTAAAGCCTTGCATTCCCAGCTGTGTACTTCTGTATGAAAAGTAAAAACCCTTAGCTGTGTCCAGCTTAGAAGAAAAAAGAGGAGGTGACTTCTTGCATATCTGATTTTAGGGGAGCAAGTTTTATCTTCAGAGTCAGTAGCCTTATCTGTAAAGCAGCTTGGATACCAACTTGAAACTGGAAGTAATTTTAAACTGGGTGCCTGCCATTGAATGTGGATGAGCTTGATGTGGAACTTTGGCTTGCTGCATTTTTAAATTTCATGCTGATATAAAGAATGGATGGTGACCCACTAAAAGCTTAACTGAGCAGGAAATTAAATTTCCAGCACCTTTGCAGGGGGTGGGGCAGGGAGTGCCCCATAAAAGAATGAGAGGATATCATTCTCAGGGATTTAAAATATTCTACATTATTCCTAAATCTAGTCCTGTTTCTGGATAAATCTGGTAATGGAGTAGCTTTGTCTTGTTAAAAAGGAAACGATTGAAATGATTGCCTTTATACCTTGTGTGAATACTTGCTTCCAATAAATCATTATTTTATCCATGTAGTGCTCTTGTTCTGTCTCCTAGGTTTGAGTGCCATACTGGGCAGGTCACAAAGGACAGGCTGATACTGTCAGCTGTCTTACTTTTAAAGGATTTTGAAAGAATAAGTTGGATTAGAGCTAAGCAGGATTTCATGTGTTCTGCCAGCAGTTTAGTCATTTTTCAGTGTCTTTGACTTGGAGACTGTCACTGGATTGAATATTACAGAGTTACACAACACGATATAACAAAATTTTAAAAGAGGACTAGCTGAGGATGAATCTTCCTGGAACAATGATGCAGACTAATTTCCAGTTCTTTCTGAACAAAACTGACCTCTGTGCCACAATAGTCCAAAACTTACCTGTAATTGTAAACCTACCTTAAAATTTGAGTTGAAATGTTTACAAGCAATATGTACCTAGTGAGCTGAGTATATGCACAGAGATGAATCGTGTACAAAAGAGGTAATTTTTTCATTCTTTTTCTCCAGACAATCTGTAATTTTGTTTCTTCTTTAAGGAAATGAAAGCAGGAGAAAAACTGAAAGCATTTTATAACCATGAATTCACTTTGTCTTAGGTATTTGTCACCAAGACAGAGTATACATGTATGTGCAGTGTGCTGAGACGCTGAGGCTGAGAGTTCAGGAGGCTGAACGGCTCCATTGTCAATCCAGCTGAAAAGCTGATTTCCTGCAGACCCCGCACTGAGCGTGTAGAATACATGGCCTTTGCTCACATATCCATATTGAAGCCATTGCACAGGCAGCTTCTAGTGCTGTACACAAGTTTCTAAATTAAAACACGTTTGATTAAACAGCAGATACTAGAACCAGCTTTTCCCCTGTTTACAAGGAACTAAGCAATGATGTAAGATGAAAGCAGCATCAGATCTTTTCTTTAGTTCCCCATGGGCTTTTAAAGTAACAAATATGCAGTGACACTTCAGTTTAAGTCTGGGTTACTACACCCATCTTGTATTACTCGGGAAGAAAAGTTCCAGCTTTGTGTGATGCAGCTTCATGTCTGAATGGAAGATTGTGACTAGAAAGAGTTGGTATTTTCAGTCTTTGGATGTAAAGACATTCTTAAATCATTTTAGAGCATTATTAATGACTGATTAAATATTGATCTTCCATAAATTATACATGTATCATGTGAGCCATTCTGGACAGTTTTAGCAGGAATTTACCTACAGGGAAAGTTTTAAGTCATCATGCATTACGAGTTCTAGTGCACAGGGTTATAAAACATGAAAGCCCCTTCCCATACTGTTTCTTAATGTAGCACCTCAAAGTTGGGTTTGTTTCACCAGCTTGCCTAAAACTGGAGTGCAAAGTTTGTTCTTTTAGTGATCTGTTGTAAGCAGAGGGTTGTTTGAATAAAAGAAGAATGAACAATTCTGTTAGGTGATGACTGAGCCTCACATCTTCTCTATCCCACCCCAATTAACAGTTTGGTAGGTATCCCACTACAGATTAACAGGGACTAATGAAGTTTTCCCAACAGCCAAACAGAACTAGAAAAATGTTGTAGTTTCAGTCAACAAACAGGCATCTGCTCCAAAGTGTAATACCAGAGCTTCCATAAATCAAAATAAGCTTTGGATCTATTCTCGTATAGAACTTCTGGTTTAAATTTAGCAGCTCTTACTGAAACATGTTTTGACATGTTCTTCACAGAAAGAAGTGGTGGAGTTTTTTGGAGTGACTGGTTCTCCATCCCCTGTTTCCATAAGAAATGATGCTGTAACAAAATGCATATAAACCATTCTTCCACAATGTGTTCCAGCCATTCAACTCCATCCTTTCCATGTGATCTCTCTGTAAAACTAATGTATTTGAGTTGGAAGGTAAAGGAAAGATTCTCAGTAACCCAAAGTCAACAGAGAATGATGTCAGATTTGCAGTCACTGGTGCTGCCTCTTAGAAGATGATGTGCAAAGGGAAACACAAGTTGTCTTTGCTCAGGAGATATCTGGTTGATGCTTCTCAAGCAGGTCATTGTCTATTTTTATAATTTAGTGGAACAAAAAATGTGAGAAGACAGGGGGATAGACTTCAGATGCTAGTCCATGCTAGTAGATGATGTATCTTCCCACCAACAATTTTGCTTCTCATTATGTCAGTTTTCTGTGTACCAAGAACATTTTCAAAAGGGATCTGATGATACTTAAATTTCTTAAATACTTAAATACTTAGCTGATAGGGATTTCTCCCTGAGCACAGATTTGCCTTTTTCTACTGAGAGGATAATTCATAACCAAATTTGCTGTCTCACTATAGTTCTCTGATCAGAGGAAACTACTACACTTTCAGACAAAAAACTTTCTTTTCACTCATCTAAGTTAAAAGGTGCTGAGAACTTCCATACAAAAATAGAAAAGAAGGCTTATGGCAGGAGGAAAGTTGTTATAAATCCAGATGGACTGTATGAAAGAGAAATGCTTTTTGAGGAGCAATAAAAAAAGAACAAATCTCTATAGCAAGATTGGTTTTGCTGGTTTTTTTTCGTACCAGTCTGCTTTAGAACTGCAGACTTAGGAGGAATCCTGATCAATAAGGTAAATAAGGCTGGTGTTAAAGCATCCTACTAATTCTTCTCTGCAACTGCCAAGGAACATATTAATTAGGATTACATATGCACACATAAAGCGAATGTCATCCTTCTGTTAGCTCAGTATTCCCTGTTCTTTGAGAACTTGACCATAAACAATTATTCTCATTTGGAATCTGAATTATAAAGGTGTCCTGGAGTCTTGCTGTGAGACAGGAACATTTTGAATGGGAACAACTCTCCACTGGAAACCTTCATTTCCAAAGTAAGGACTGCATCCTGTGAATAAGTGTTTTAGTGGAACCTGCCATAATAATCATGTTGAAAGACCTTGAACATACATATTAATTTCAGCTTGTGAAAAATTTCCTGCATCCCAGCTGTGAAACAGGTTAAACTGAAAGCTGTTCCTGCAGTGTAAGCACAAGTACCTGTAATACTAAGATTTAGGTGAGTTTGCCTTTATCTATACTCTCTAGATTTCATACAAATTTTAATATTTTTCTAAGGCCTGTTTCCGCCCTGGAAGCAAAACAGGTTCTGTGATGGACTGGAAGAATCAGGTTTTGCTCCGAGCCTAATTGTCTTATTATTCTTCATCTATGGAAGAAACCCATGAGAATTAATAATTTTATTCCTAGAAGGACAAGTTTGGGATTGAAGCAGTTCTTCTACAACATGTAAGCCCAAGGGTTCCCTGTGTGCTGCACATACTGTGAACAGAGGCCTGCTGTGAGTCACAAGGCTCACTGCATTTCTGCCTGACCGTATCTTGGAAGGTTTTAAGTCTTTCCCTGTTTTGGTCACTTAGAGCCATGGGGGGTTTGGCTTTTACTGTTTCTGGTGCATATACATGTCTTCCAAAGCATGATAGAAATTGTGTGTAATTGCCTGGAAATGGATATTTCATATTCAGCTACAACTTGGAGTTATAGTTTAGGAGTGGATTTTAAATATTTTTATTGAGACCAGGCTGCTGCTGTGCATTTTAAAGTTAATGTGTTTTCTCAGCATGGAAGCCATATAATCAATTTGTACATTTGGGTGGATCTCACAAGAAGCCAAAATTGCCTGGCCAACCCATTTACCCTGTGAAAGGCTCATGATGCTGTTCAATTATTCAAATTAAAATGAACAGTAGGAACATGCCTTCAGGAGGAAATTACTGTGACACTAGAAGGACCTATGGTCTTGGAGTGTGAGGTGGGTATGTGAAAGATTACGTTGCCTTCCACTCATTTTTTTCTTGTAACATGGGAATAAACTGACCTTTGATAATATTTCAGGTGTGGTTCTAGGAACCATGAAATTGAGAGCATTATCACTGAATAATGAGCTTGATTAATTCACTACGATGACAGACAGGCATTTAGAAAAACAACTTTTACATCCATTTGAAACAAGTTAGAGAATAAGAATAAAGAAGTATTCTGAGGACCTTTTAAGGTCTTTCAGCAAAGACAGGCGTAGAAGTGCCTGCCAGGTCACCAAA
This sequence comes from Ifrita kowaldi, assembly GCA_013398055.1. Taxonomy (NCBI): domain Eukaryota; kingdom Metazoa; phylum Chordata; class Aves; order Passeriformes; family Cinclosomatidae; genus Ifrita; species Ifrita kowaldi. The sequence continues at coordinate 166,827 of VZRS01000702.1, forward strand.
AGCAATTATAGGCATCACATAATATAAGTCCTTCCCTTGCATAAAGTATGTTTCACAATTTTGTGCTTAACCCATGCTCTCTTTCAGACTCGTAATTCTGTACGCTCAAATCTTTGCCAGTAAGTTTCTTGAAAAATATGACTTGAGTAGAGAACTAGTATTTTTCTCTTCATCTTTTTTTTTTTTTTTTTTTTTAATGGCCGGTGGATATCAGAATGTTTTATGCCAAAAGAAAGGAAGTTTTTTTCTCAGTGATGATAATCAGCAATGAAACAAGATGCTTTGAGAGATTCCGAAATCTCTGGGTTTGGAGATACTCAAAGCTGAGGTGGACAAGGCCCTGGGCAATTTATCTGACCTTGAAATTAGAGCCAGCTTCAAATTTGGTGCTGCTCTGGGCTGTGGGTTTGACTGGATGATGAGATGATCCCATGTGTCCCTTCCAAGCTGAATTATTAGAAGAATTTTAATATTAATAAATCCAGGAGATTACAGTGTGATTCCTTCTGAGAAGGCAACGTTATTTTCTTTGCAAATGCTGTTATTTAACAGACTAACTTCAACTGAGATACAATGAGATGCACAAGTGTATGAAAAACCTACAATCAAGATCTGTATTAGAAACAGGTACTACACATTTTTGGAAGGATGCTTGTTGTAGGCTGCTTTATTGCTTTAGTTTCTTATTTTAACTAAAATTATTGGTATGAGGGTGGTGAGAAATCTGGGAAATTTAAACTAAATTAAATGGAAGCAGAGTTTCTGAATTTTTGTTAGTGAAATTTAGTATCATGGTAAGCGTTGCATTACACTACATAAGCAATAACATTGTTGAGTGAAAGCATGGTGACTAAGCTGGGGAAGGAGCAGCAACAGCGGACAAACTGAGGCTGAGCTGCACACTCCCAGAAATGTTACTGGTGCCAGTAGTTTTTGTTCATTTCCTGTTGCATCCAGCAGCTGCAGGTCATATCTGAAAGGTTAAAAGCTGGGAAAGGGCCAACTGGGCCAGGTTGAGATGTAATCAAAAGAGAAGATGAAAAGCAGATTTAGAATATCTAAGCCTTCCATGATGATCCTCTCATTTTCCTTATCATGGCAGTCTTTTTAAAGACAGCATGCTGAGCCAAATAGCACTCACAAATTTTAGCCTTATACATGGTGCAACTCTCTTTTTGTCAGATGGGAATATATATTCAACCAAATTTAATTAAAATTAAATTCATATTAAAGGATATTTACTGTTAGTAAGTAGACTCTTCTTTACCATATCTGATGCTTATTACCAGCCCAGTTCGATCTATAGCAACAGAAGAAAAGGAAATCTTTGTGTTGATTCCATAGTGGACTTTCCTCTCCCCAGCCCAGTGATGGATATTTCCAATCAATGTTTACTGCTGAATACAATGTCCTTTACTGTCACATGTCTTTCCCTTTCCCTTCCCCCTTCAATACTGTGTCAACATTTGGGATGGGCCCAAATCCTAGTGTGTGATCTGACCTTCTGACATCATAGCCCAGTGAGCTACCAACCTGGCCATGCTTCCTGCTCCAGAGAGTGAGCACAAACATCACTCTCAAGGATCATCTTCTGCCCATCTATTATTTTTATGTCTGTTGCTGCTTGTATATTTTAATGTATTATAAAAATCTTGCATGGGTTCTTGGTTGCCTTCTCAAAATATGTATGTGGATCTGTGGATCTCTATTTATGTGGGAATAGGAATTACGTCTTTTGGAATTTGTAACTGTTGAAATTAAGAAAAATGAAGGGGAAGAATAAAAACTGGACTGAAAAGACAGTAGCAAATATGAAATTATGTTGGTCAGCGTTAAGCAGGGCAAGCAGCATTTTGAAAACAGAATATGGTTTTTGTTTAAAGTTATGTAATAAAGTATATTCAGTATATTTTATAATAAAATCTTTAAACAACAGGGGAGTTTTTCAGATGCATTAGTCCCTTCTTTCATTTAGCAGAGACATGTTTTGAAATATGCAAATTGCATGTTTTGGTTTGCTGGGCCAACTAATGAAGGAACACAAATGTTTGCCAGAGTCCCAGGAAATGGGACTGTCTTCCGACTTGTGAAGCTGCAAAACTGTGTTAGTTTAGCACAGTGACACTAATGGAAACATCAAGTTCTTAGGGCATTCTGGATAAGATAGCTGCAACTTTTGCTGTTTCCTGTTTCTCCTGATATTTTCAAAGGTAAAAAGAAATATAATAATCTGCATTGCTCCACCCTTGCCTTGCACAGAGGCTCCAACTCAAACATTATTTTGTTTGGGAGTAAGTTCATTGCTTACAGCTGCAAACAAGGAGGAAAACAAAAAAGGTTCCTTTTTAACTCCTCAGAATGGCAGTTTCTGTAAAACACCTTCAGTGGTTTCCCAGTAGAGATCAAAGGAATGAAATCCCAGCAGGCTGGGACAACGGGATCTATTTTTGGTAGTGAAACAGCCACACAGTTCCTCTGCTTTACTGGGGATATCAGAGGAAATCACAAGTGCTGTAGAAGCCTATTCTGATGTCACAGGCTTTTGGGTGGGTTAAAGGGACAAATATTGAGCCTTTCACTTTGGATTCCTCTCTGTTAGTTGCTGTTTATCAAGCAAAACTGTGGTTTTATCTACCTCACCTACATTGCCCACAAACAGCAATTACTGTTTTTCAAGTATTGGGGAAATCTGTAATATGGTAGAGTACATGAATAAATGAGTTCTAATTTTTCACTTGGTTTTAAAACATACATTAAAAAATAGTTACTGAATTTGTTTCAAATGCAAATACAAAATATTTAAGCTTTTCCCACCTCATTTTCCTTCCACTTTTCAATTATTAATTACTAAAATTAAACTGGAGCTAGAGAAAGATGCTAAGAAAGGTATAACAGCAAGGAAAATAAATCTTCAGGTTTGGGGAGAAAATGGGGACAATGCTCCAATTGTCCTTGAAAAATGAGGAAAACTGTTTTTACTTTTGTGAAATAATTTAACATTTTTCAACGACTATCAGCATTTTCCACTGTTGCAGAGCAGTTAATACTGTGGATAAAACAGAGGCAAAGTATTAACCCCGCAGAAGCAAATAATCCCTCCTCCTCTCACAGCTATGCGGCACGGGCAGCACCTGATACTCATCCCCTCTCACACTGCTTAAGAGTTTTCACCCTGGCTTTGCTCCATATCTCTGCTTCCCTCTCAGCAGAGCCTTTAGAAGAATCCTGCCTCTTTTCCCCTGGATTGAGTCTACCTGTGTGGAAGAGTGGCTGTACAGGGCAGCACAGTCCAGGTACAAAAATATCCATCTCTTTAAAGTGTTGATGATGCTGCCTCATAAGGGAGTAAACTCTGAATGAGTTGGAACACCACAGTTTGGGAACCAAAGGGGCATTGCAGGATAGAAATAAATATATTTATTATTATCCTAACTTTGGCTTCAGTAGTCACCCGGAGAGCCAACCATGTCTGCACAGGGAATACGATCGTTACTTAATGGACTTCAGACAGCAGATACTGATAATTTGAGGATGCTGACAAACAAAACTGCTGTGTTCTGATCCAGTGGGTGATGTTCCAAATTGGCAGCCTCGTTGTCTTACAGCATGACCTTGCATCTGCAGCCTGGTGAGTCAGCTGGCAGCAGGATCATTGCCTCTGGAATGTGGCAGAGGGGAAGGAAAGCAAAAATACCTCGGCACAGAAAGGCATGCATGGGAAGTGACTGAGGGCAAAGCAGCACCTGGAAAAGGGCAGTAAATAGAGCTTAGTAGTGAGGAAAGACTACAGGAAACGGGGTACCCAAACACAGGAGAGCCAGGAAGGAATATCAAAGCATTTGCAAAGGGCCACAGGTACCGTGTGACAAACAAGGGCACCACCGGGCACACAGCGCTCACTGATCTGTGCCGGGACAACAGGAGCAATATAGACACAGTATCTTTTTTTTTTTTTTATCTGTCAAGTCACATCAGCATTTGGTTTCCTTTTTCCTGATACTTTCCTGATGTTTCATGTAGCTTTGGAAAAACACTAGAAAAAAATTAAAAAACCAAATTTTATTTAGCTGTAAAATATAAGTGTTTTCCTAATTCATGCTATTCAGAGACTAAAGTACATCTCTAATACTTTTGTATATGAAAAAAATGTAGGATCTGGCCATTACTGAAGAAAACACTGAGGCAGAATCTGAGTTGGGAGTATCAGTTCTTAGGAAGGACCTCACTCATGTTTATGTGAGAATCATACACAGAGGTAAATTCTGGTGCATATATTATACAGAATTTTTACCCTGCAGTTTTACTGTCTCATTGAATCAGAAACCTCAATGCAATACCTTTAAAATCTCATTAATTCCCTCCTTACTGCAACACATATGTGCACACACAAAACACATTCCATATGATCATAGGCATCTTTGAATATTTGTTTGCTGGCTCCTTAACTGTAAGCACTGCAAAAATGCTTGAAGACCAAGTACACTCTGAGATCTGGCAGCTGGAAGTTTTAAGTCTTCCCCAAATAATGAAACTCAGCAAAATGATGAACTGCCAACCTTGTTCTTAGATATATTAATTACAGTCTGCAGCTGCCTGCACAGAGTGAAGTCCTGCATTAAGACAGTGGGAGCTTTCCTTTGCCTTTCACCTACCCAGGCTTTTTTCAGATTCTCTTCACTTCCAGTATGACAAAAGAATTTAATTTTTTCTGTCTTCTGAATTTTTCCTGGTCACCATGTGAACAGGGAAGCACTTGGTTTTATGCTTTTGTTTACTTCTAATAAAAACCGAATGGATGAAATGTCATTTTGTCTTTTAAACTTCTACCTCCTAACATCTTTTAGATTATTAGTCAAAACTGCCTAGATAAATGTAAAATATTCCTTCTGCTCCTCCTCAAATTCAAAATTAGGCAGTTTCAGAGAGGCCCATTTTAGCACAAATTAAGAAAGTGCAAAATCCCCAGCACTGTATCTGCAATTGGTTGCCCTCTGTTGTCTTTTTTAAAGGCTGATTTTAAAGTACTTTCAATTTGCATATAATTCATTGGGATGTAAGGTTTTTAAATTAAAAATGTTTTATTAAAATTAAGGCCCAAACCAAACGTGCTTAGGCTGTGGACATTCAAAGACATAATTCTTTCAAAGTGTCTGTACTTTTACAGGCAAATTTTTAAACGAATAGCACTAGATGGATTAAAAGCTTGGAAATTTTGCTAATCCCGTTTAGGGTTAGAAACCCTGACTTTAGATTCAGCAGGGCTGAATGGGATTGTTCACTCAATTCTATTACTACTTTATTATGTCCCTGTAAAGGTTAACTTTTTAATGTTTGTGTGCTTCTCTTTACACCATCTTTCATATGGGTCTAATTACTGTGCAGAACGTTGATGATTTCAAGGAACGAACATTGTCCAAAATATCATTCATGGAAGTTTCTAACAGCTTGCTGTTTCTCACTGAGACTTACCAAGGTATAATATCACCAATATCTCACACTGAAGCCTTTTCTCATCCATCAATAACTTGGCTCAAGAGATGGATTCTGGCATTAATGCTTTCATTTGAGGAGAACAGGGTTTTTCCCTCTCTCAAATATGTATAAACATAACATTGTATGTCACCACGTAGCTCATGGCAACAGCATATAAAAGTTTGCCTCTGAAGAGATTTACACTGTAAGGACCCTATCTGTGAAAAGTTAGAGGAAAAGAAGAAACCAGTGTAAAATTGTAGGGACCTACTGGTTCTGTTGATAAAATACTGGTTCTGCTTGAAGGAGTGTGGGGTAATGAAGTGCAAAGAGTGGGATAGAATCCTCATTATGGCTGAAATGAAATGAGAGGAAATGGGTGAGTAGTCAGTAGTAATTGCAATGAAAACTTGCTTTCATTAGTTTATCTTGATGTGTTTTCATAAACACGTGCATTATTTATACATTAAAGACAGAATATGGGAGAAGGTGCTTCACTCAGTCAAAGGCAGAACAAGAAGTGAATTTAAGTTTTCTGGATCAGCCACTACAAAACTCTGCAAGACACTTTGACTTTCTCATGAAATAAACAGCATATGGTCAACTCTACAATGCTCCTTTGGGTTAAACTTCACTCAAGACCATCCAAGTTCATTCACAGAAACCTTTATTAGTCAAAACTTTGCCTCAGCAAAGAAGGCTGCTCAGTTCACAATCAGGAGTTGTTTTGGAGAAAGCAAGAGACAAAAGTTTCTCTTTGATAAGATGGCTTGGATATTCCTGAAATCATAGCTCCATCTTCCATCTATCATTTCGTTATCAGCACGTTACCAGCAGGAGCTTCTGCAGGGAAACCAGGCAAGTGTTTAACAGTTCACAGACTGTGCCTGTGAACATCTGCTTTGGACAATAAGAACAGAGCTTCTTGTACAGTTATGTCAGTTCACACCTGTTGAAAACCCTCCATGTAAGACCAACTGAAACCACGTTTTTGTACACTGTCCTTGACATCATTCACATATATCTAATATTCATTGCAATTTCATGATGGCAGTTTTGTCTAAATGTGATAGGCATAAAGCTCTTTGATTTTACTGGTGTCTGAATTAACAATATCTACGGTTTTCTTGGCAGACACAAAAAGAGCTTAATTAGCTCTTGCTAATCTTGCTGGGGAGGGGGCTGTCCGAAGCCTGAGAAATGGGGTGTGTGGGCATCTCAGATCAGCTTCAGACTGGTGACCGAAACAAACTCAAAGAAATGTGGTGGTATTTTGCACTTAGTTTATATTCCTAGTCCGGATCAGCAGTGTCCGCGAGGGGATGGTTTCCCTGCAAGTGCAATATGGTACTGCCCTCTAGTGCTGTGCGCCAGACCCAGCATCGGCCGCACACCTCGAACGCAGTGTTGTATTACGACACATGGAAGCGTTAGATTGAAAGATTACATTTCCTATCTGCTGCTCTGTGTATTTTAGGATTCTGTGGAGTGACACGATGGCTTTTGGTCAGGCCCTGTGATCTGTTTGCTGTTTGTATGGAGTAAAGTAAGATTGCACCAATGAAAAACTCCAAAATCAGGCAAGAGGCATGAAAGAAACTATGCTAAAAAAGTGAAGACTGCTCTCTTCAGAGACAACGTCAGAGGAGAGGGGCTGTTCAACGAGCCAGTAATCCCCAGGCAGGGTAAGATTGTCTTTCCCTCTATGAAATAAAACCCCCAGAACTCTCAGGTGGCTTACAGATGGTTTCCCATCAAGGTTTTCCTGAGATCATATGGGAAAAATTTGTTAACATTCAAGACTAAGGCAATTTCTTGGTCAATATTTAGTCCCTCGATTCATAATGAAAAGAATTATAATTAAAGTGTTGCTTTATGAGACCAGCTCCTGGATGCTGATAAAACACTTGTTGGGAAATGATTCTGAACCACAAAAATAGGCTGCCAAAGGAAAAACACATTGGAACTGCATGGACTCTGAGTACAGTTAGATAGGATGTGACTAAAATAACTTTGACTGTCAGCACTGAGTATCTCATGTTTATTGATGGCTGTAATTGTTACTGCTGCAGTAGGAGGAAAGTTGAAATTTTAAAAAATATTCATGATGAAATAGTTCAAAACTTGATCCAAAACTTTGGGCCAGTACTTCAAAATGAGTGAAGAAAACTTCAAGCATGGCTCATAACTGGCATGAAGTGTAAAATTAAACTATCTGCAGGAGAAGACTCATGAAAAAGTCTTTTCTGCATTTCTGTCATTTAAAACCCGTTACTTTTTCTCCAAATAGAGATGCTGCTCAGAAACTGAAAAGGTTAGGATAATTACTCACTCAGTTTGGACCGTATTGAGAAAACTGTCTCAGTTTTTAAAGTATATTCTATAGCAAGGGGATAAACTGAATGTAAGCAGGGTGAGCTTCATTCAGCATCCACTGAAATCTTTAAGTGCTCTCTTTTTACTTTAGTAGTCATCTGACTAAGCCCTGAAGGTAAAATTATAGGTTTAAATTGAAAGTTTTTTAAGGATTCAAAGTTTTTTGGGTTTTTCTGTTTGAAACATGGATCAAGTAAAAATGAAACAAATTACATTTTCTCTCATCTCTTTATTTTGGATCAAATCTATGAGTTCTTATTCATGCTTTCCTTTTTACTGAAGCAACTGAATAGTTACTTTGTGGTTTGTCCCACTGAGATGAAGTAGTTTGATAAATTCTGTATCATACCAAAACATGATAGTGTAAAATTGCTTTCTTTTATTGACAAAGGATGAAATGTCACACTAGCTGCTGCCAAATGCAGTCGCCCGTATTTTCGTAAGACATTTGTGAAAATCTCTTAGTATAATCAGTTTTATATAAATTAAGTAGCTGTCGTCATTTCTCTGGTGAAAGTACACCATAAGAAGTAATTATTTTTGTAATTTTTTCCCAGTTAATTGAATTACGTAGCTTGAAACTAGAGTAGGACTAATACTTCAGAGTTATTTCTAGGAGAGCACAGAGGAAAGCAACCCATTGTCATAGTTCAAAGCAAATCTTTTTCTATTTTTAGGCACTTCTACCTTGCAACATGCAAGAACCCTACAATAACATCTAGCCAAGTACACGTGAGCCCAGCTTCACCCTATAGCAAATGGAATGCTAAAAATGGTAAAATCCAAGTCAAATTTGTAACATTTGTTTCTTGAATTTAATAAAAATACCAAACAGGAGTGCTGGTGAGATCTGCAACAGCCCTCTGGTGTTATCAGAAGCAGATTACAGATCAAATCTTAATTTCCTTTTGCCCTGCATTGGGCTAACATTTTATGAGCTTTATAAAACAACAGAACCAGTGGAATGCTGTCATTTTGCACTATTGTGTGTAAGAAGAGCCCAGCATCAATCCTGTCTTGGATTTACGATCCAGCCTGCAAGTCATCCTCACTGCTGCAACAACTGCAGGAACTAATCGCTTACCTCTGTGTTATCATCATAGCATTCAGCAGGGATGTACCTATAAATGATCTTCCTGAGCAAAGGCCTGCAAGCTTGGCTGCTCCCTCCCCTTTCTGGTCCCTCTCCCATCTCTGTGTGTATTCAAATCATCATTCAGGCTCTTCTGATACAACATTTTCCAGCATCAGTGTCAGGTCCTGTCTCCCAGCATCTGCCTGAGATGGATGACCAATAACACAGGCTGGGAATGAGCTTTTTATTACTGGAATTCCTTGTGCAGTGCAGGCCCACTCAGTCAATAACTCAAACCAGGCATACAAATCTGGCTTGGCAAAGAATTCATCTTCCCTCAGGCTACCAAAGACTGAAAAGAGTACCTAAAACCCTGGCCATTAGCTGGTTCTTTTCTTTGCAGTGTGCATAAGGCCAAAGCAATAGCTAATGGAGTTATTTCCCACTGAAGAGAAACTATTTGTTTTTTCTGAGCTGCAATCAAAACTGGCTTGATAGGCATTAGTACAAGAATATTGCTTTCAAGTCAAATATTTTCCTATTGTTGCAACCATAGTAATGGAATAAGAAACTGAATGACAGAAGTAGCAATCCTGGGAGCTGTTAATGATGGATCTGAAGCTGTTTTTGTTCTGTGACCTTAATGAGAGGTGTGATCCAAGAAGGGAGGCTGCTGAAGCATGTAGGAAACAGCCTCCTTCACAAATCAGACTTAGTTAAAATCAGTTTCTATAAAAGATTGAGTCAGACTAATTCACAAAGTTAAGGCCATTCCATCAAGAAAATAGAAAACAAATATTCGATTCCTGAATAAACAGCACTACTCTACTAATCCATCAGACTTTTTCCTACATTCTCTTTGGAAAGACAAACGTCTTTCTTCTACAGTGATTGATGTCATATGAACGTGACAACACAACAGTAACTGCAGAAGCTGATCCAGAAGAACATCACCAGAAATGGATTCAGCTTGAGAAATCAATTAAGCAAGGGCTTAACTACAAAAATAAAATTGCTGATCTGAAGTGTAAAAACCAGACAGAAAGATCATAATTGTTGATTGTAAGCTCAGTAAGTCTTACCAACCAAATATGCAAATACTTCCCAATCTGAGCCTGAAAAAACCAGGGCACATTGTGACAGTATAAATTCCTTCGGATTATATCAAAATGATGGACAGGAATGATTTGTGGCATGGGAAAGTTTGCTCTTGGCGCAAGGGAAAGAGCTACTAAAAAAGCAGCCTTGGGTTGTCTCAGGGGTAAAGGTTTTCCTGATTGAAATTATTTATAGAGAATTAATTTTTATGGTGGGCGTTTTATTATTCTTTTTTCTCTTGAAAATTCCATCCGTTCCTTGTGATTCATTTCAGATGTTCCAGATGAATGAAGCATATCAAGGTGTCCTTTGTAGAAAAATTCCAGCAGCAACTCAGTAAACTTGCCATTACTGTAAGTAAATCCAACAATCAGAAAATTACTAACATTTGTCAAGAATGTTCTGTCTTTTCCCTCCTGATCAACTAAATACTGGAATAAATGGTGTACTTTCAAGTGAATCCTCCACATCCCAGAATGTATGTATATGTTATGTATGGTGTAATGAATTTCTCTCCAGGCAGATGAGAACACTTGCGAGCAGTCTGCATATTTAAAATATTTCCTGAGCTGTATCTGCCAGGAAGGACACTGCATGAGAAGCTGATTGCTGCTTCTGCTTTATTGTAGTTGCAGAATGGGCTCATTGCCATGGCTGTGCTGTACCAGGGTTAGTGCACCTCACTGTCTGCTGTACTTCAGCAGTTCTATTATGTTTGCATGATTATAACCTGAGTTGCCATTCTCTGGAGTGTTTATTCCACTAAATTTCTCATCAGTGATTCTAAGGAAAATAACACTCTTTCTTTTTTTCATTAAAATGTCCCATGTTCAGCTTTCACTGATGGAAAAGGCTCTTTTAAATCAGCCTTTAAAACCATATCTAATAATGTCTGTTTACGAAATCCTAAGCCACTTTAGGATGATGATTATGTGATCTAAAATTCAGGTTAAAAAGAAAGATACAATCACATACTATTGAAATTTCAGGACACATGCTTAGAGGACTATATTGATAGATTATCTTCTTGTCTATCTTCCACACTGTTCTTCAGATCATGCTGACTCTTCTCTGGACCTCTGATATTCTCCCCCCTAGAGAGACTGCTGGAGATGAACTGCACCATATCCCACAAAATGCTTTACATCTCCAGCCTCACATCGTCCCATGTCCATTTTATGAATACAGAGGCTTCTGAGGGTTGTCAGGAGGGATAAGAGCTATGGGCAAAGTGTTTTCTGTGCACAGATCATATGGATGCAGCTTCTGTTACAGTGGAAGTGTGGGAGCATTTGCTTTCAAGTTGTTTCTCAGCCAAGTCTACAAAGTGAGGATGAAATGAAGACATATTCAGTGGTCACAGAAAAGCTGTTCAGTTGTTCTTAGAGTACATGCTGGGTATAAAGTAGAGGTTTGGCTTTTCTACACCTGTGAATATTGCTTCTACATAACCTCCCACCCCACCTTTGTGAGTGACTTGGACTTTATGTTATTTCATTGCTCTGTGGCATTCAGCACCAGACAAAAAGGGAATTCTCCCTCTCTCCACCCCTGGTCAATTTTAATAATTGCTATGGACCCTTGGCCACTATGCAGTAACAGATGCTGTGAGTCATGAAACTGGACTGTACAGCACTGAGATTCTAAATTATAATCCTGATGAGTACTGAAACAGCTAAATCCCCACAAAACAAAACAATAAAACCAAACAGACTAAATCCATAACATTACGGTCTTCGAGACAATCCTAAGGCTGTTGTAAATCATCACTATCTGCTCTGATTCCCATGTAATTCTGGCAATGTCAGCCATCTGGGACTGGTCCTCCTCATGCAGTAATGTGGAGAGTATCATGCTGTTAAAATCCGATTATTAAGGTTCTTAGAAATACCTCTGCCTGAATTAAGGTGCAAACAAGACCATATGCCAGTCAATAGTATGGGTTTTATTTGGTAGTAAATGTGAGAGAGAGAGAGAGGAAGAGAAAAGAGAGGAAGGGAGAAGCAGGGAAAGGGGTGGGGGGACAGAGAGGGGCAGAGACAGTACAAAAAGGATATCACTGCTCCATGGGTCCCACTGGCACCCTCATGATCCTCTCCAGCTGGTCTTCTCGGTGGTGAAGGTCCTCCAAAAAGCACAGAATCCCATGGGTTAATGTACCCTCGAGCCAGATGGCAATGCCCAGGCGTGTGCCCCTGGAGGAGGGTGGGGAGTCTCTTACAGCAGACTCGGGATCTGTTGCATCACGTGCAGTCCTGTGGGGCACGGCCTAGCACTTTGGGAGGTCTTTGATGGATTATGACATCCCCTCAGCTGCCTCTCATGTGAAAGTCCCATGGATGTGGGGTTGGGGGGTCCACAGCCGGTTTGTGTAACGGAGGACGGGTGTTCACTGCCTCTGAGCAGAGGCTGCGCCTGAAACCTCCTCCTCCCCCGTTGGTTGGGGGGAAGTCTGTGTAAACCTGGCTTCTGTGGGCTGTGCTCTCCCCCCACCCCAAATGCAGCCAGGGATGATTCTCAGCGCAGCTGGTGGCTTTGGCCTTTTGTGGATGCACACCTTTCCCTCAGCCTGAGATGACCGAACAATGGGTTTCCCATTATCTAATCAGCAGTTTGACTTTCAGTCCAAAGTCCCAGTCTTCAGGGAAGCTTCTTTGGTAGCAGCTTCTTTATAACGAGCAAAACTTTATATCAATGTTTGAGGCATGAACTGTTTTCAGTCTCTGACATATGCTTTAACACAGCTCTAAAAAAGGGTAATTCTCATTTTGGCTGCCCTTCTCCATTTTTAAAAGGACAATGAGGGAGGAATGGACTGTTTCCTTTCTTTTAAATAAAGTCTTTTCCTTCAATCCTCTCTTCTTGAAAAGGAAATAGGAATTGTAAAGGCAGTTTTAATTTCCACTCTTCTTCTGTTTTCTTGAAAGATAATTTTCTTTTTCAATGAAAATAGAAATAAGCAACTGAAGATGGATCTTCCTCCAGAGAAAATATAATTAGAAAGCAGTTTCTTCAAGGAGGAGTGATTCAATAAATGACATTCATCCATTTGAAGATGCAGGATCTTTTAGCATAATTAGAATGGGCTCATTTTACAGCTGAATACTTTGTGTCTCTGCCCTCCCACCTTTGGGTGTTGTCTTTCACCATGCTGCCCAACAGCTGCCTAGAAAACACTGAGGCCAAGTGTGAGACATTGCATGTCTCAGTCTTTCCCTTTTGAACCATTTGTAGTTCTGGATCATTGAAAAGTGCGTGCTTTAGTTAAGCAAAATTTATTTATGAATCAAATGGGCAAATCCTTGCTTAAGCAGTTGACGTTCTTCCTACTTCCTATCCCTTCCAGATTTGAATTACTTAATAGTTTCTTCTTTCAAATTCTAAATACTGTAGTCTATAGTTCCTTGTATAAAAATGCTTGTACATTTTCTTCCAGAAATTACTGGAAGTATGAGTTTGGTCTTTGTGTATTGCATGTGAAGTGTCCCTTTGATGTCTTTTAGATTGCACAATACCATGCAAGTGCAAATTCTTTCTGTATAACTGCAGTAATTGTCAGAAACTGCAGACATTGCTATAAACTGTTGGATATGAAAGAAATCTCTTCTTGCAGGGAACAGTTAATTTGAATTTGCCCCAGAGGAAATGGAAGGATCTACATGCTTAGCATTAAAGAAATTATTACACTGATTATGGATTTCTTAGTTACAGAACTCACAAAACAACAGTGCCTCTCTGGGTATTTATTTCTATATTTGCCTGTTAATTTTACTGTATTGAAGACCTTTTCAAATGACAATGTGTTTGTAATGCAAGGGATGGGAAAGAGTGAACTGGTACAAATTGAAACACTTCTACTATTTTAAATAGACCAAGAAAGACTTATTTCAACTGAAAGTCTGATTAATTAATTCTAACCTTTTCCAGGTTAGAGATCCTGTCCAATTCTTTTAAATAATTTACCTGTCTAAAGACCTTTTCAGAACAAAATGACTGTCAATCAAAACAGTCCAACTGATTTTTCATTATATCTTTACTGTAAAACTGAACAGAAATGGCTGCCAGGGGATTTTAATCTGTTCTGGTGAAGCTCACACTTTTCAAATAGTATACAGCTATATGAGCAGGAGTTCAAAGAATCTGCTTGTCCCATAGAAAGATTAATATGTTTTGTTTTCCATTTTAATACCAGAAGTCAAGGCTATTCAGTGTCAAGAAGTTTTTCTACACTGAAAGTGTACACCTGTAGGACTTCACCAAGGCCACACACAACTCATGTAGTACAAGCTGGTCAGGGTCCATATATCCCTGATATCCAAAGGCACTACAACTAAGGATACCAGGGTGTAAGATCCTTTCTTCCAATATGAGTACAGACAGATATTCCAGATCTTGGTTCCTCATCTGGGAAATGAAAAGCAATCTTTTGTTCCCTCAGATGGAATCAGTGTATGAGCCAGAAAGCCTATTCCCAATTTCAGTAATATGAAGGACTAAATAACTACTAACTGTGCTGCAAAAAGATGAGTTTTGCTGTGTCACAAATAGCCTGGAACATACTCAGCTCTACTTCATTAATAACAATGATTTACTGTGTTAGAATCTGAAATGTTTTCAAATCTGCTCTCTGCCCGTGAAACTTCAAGATTAGGTCTGGCACAAACAAAAGGCTGCTGCTACAATGCACGGAGAGATGCAGGAGCCCCAGCTGGTGAGCATTTCATTTATCAGCATTCACCAGTGAAAGGCCTGTTTTGTCTGCAGTACATTAGAGCAAGTAGGAAAAACTAATAGCTTTGACTTCAGGAGGCCAGACAGTCTGTAGACAAGCACTGCGCAGATCTCCAGACCGCCCCACCAAGGCTCCTCAGTTCTTGCCCTCAACACTCCTATTATTCCCTGGCAATTGCTGCCAGTTGGCTTGGTAACCATGGACATACTTGAACAGCTGAATTCTTCCCTCAGTTACACTTGGCACCACCACGGACTTCAGGGGAGCTACAGGGTGTAACTGAGGGCAGAACTTGGCTCCCGGCATCCACTACAAACCAGGTCAAAGCCACCAGTTGCATTTTTACCCTTAATGCTTTAATCCATAGCATTGGCAAAAGGAACCTAAAGCATTCACTGTATCACCTTGCCTGAGAAAGCCCACGGTGTGGGCACAAGAAAATGTTGTGCACCAAGCTCTGTCCATGTGCCAGCCCACTTCTGTGGCAGAAGCCCATTTCTCATACCTGCAGTGTGGGCTCGGTGTCACTCATGCTGCACCGATCACACTGAGCTCAGCCAGAGTCCAGAGCTGGGCTTGAAACACTGCTTTGTTTTAATCACATATTTTTATTTCATGAAACCGAGCTAAGTATCCTGAAACTAAAGGAGTGTTTTTTCATGCTGCTATAATTTGTGAAATAATGAGACATTTTGGTCTGTTAACTCCTCTTAAGTCTCACCACAATGTTATGCTTTGACTTCATTTGTGGTTGCAAAATATTTACTTTTCTCTTTAGCAGATTATATGAAGTTGTGTATTTTGTCTTGGGAGATATATACATACATTTATATATATTTAATCTCAGTAGAAGCTGTTAGTAAAGCTACTTTTGTGCTCTGATCTGATTTCGGATCCTCTTTAAAAATATTTACCAGGATAATGTGGATTTATTTGCTGATGTGATCTTTTCTCAAAAAAACCCCAAAGGCTGACATACTAATCATGTGGGGTTTTTTCACCATGCAGGTCATACGTACACAAAGAAGTCTTCACTTGTATGGGGAACAAATTCAAGAAACAATTATTTAGTAATATTAAACCTTCTCTCATTGGAGATAATTAATGGAAGGTGGTATTTCTAAAATTGCCAGAGGGGGTTAGAATCTTAAGCCTTCTAAAATGTCAGAGTTTTTACTAGGTCAAACTCCCGAATAAACTAGGCAGTACTGTCTACTTAGGATTTAAACAGCAGGACACCTGGGCTTACTTCCTTTCCTTTTCCATCAACATCCAGTCATCAAAAAACTGATCATCACTCACTTACCAACTGAGCTGCTATCCAAGTAAAATTCAAACAGTGAATATCTGGTGCAAATCTGAACAGCTACAGCATTCAGGACACTTCTGAGTCCACATTTGAGCCACCTGTAGTTACACTGCTGCTTATGTAATAAGACTGTGAAGTAGTTAACAATTTAATTAATGTTTGTTAGAGGTTATGATATCCTTTGAGAAAAACAACTGTGTTTCTGGTCATAATTCTCTGCTCCCACACCTCCAGTGACAATTCAAATCTGACTTCTTCAATGTCTGGGAATGCCCCTTTACCTGGGTTTTCCATGGTAATTAGAGACATCTCATCCAGTTCCTCTCCCTCTTCTTGCCCTGTCAGCTTAATGCCTTGATGTGTCCATCAGTG
This sequence comes from Ifrita kowaldi, assembly GCA_013398055.1. Taxonomy (NCBI): domain Eukaryota; kingdom Metazoa; phylum Chordata; class Aves; order Passeriformes; family Cinclosomatidae; genus Ifrita; species Ifrita kowaldi. The sequence goes on from VZRS01000702.1 coordinate 183,261, forward strand.
TCATCATCTTGGGCACTTCTCTGGTCTCCCTACAGAGTCCCTGCATTTTCACAGGTAGCTTTTCCCATAGATGGTATTTTCCTTGCTTATGCTGAAATGCAGTTCAATGTTCTCACCATAGTGAATGTTGCAGACTCCTGTCAGGATCTTAATTTTTCGTGGCTTGTCAGTCTGAAGGTGATCTGCACTTCCTGTCCCTTAGCTTACATTTTCTTTCTGCCTGACCTGAAACTCTAGACTTGAGAAAAGTAGATTCTCAGAAGTCCTTAAGCACCTAAAGAAAAACATGAAAAAGGGACTTAAAGAAATAATGTATCTAAGTCCTGTTGACTACCAATGGAAAAGTACTTAAAATATTTAATAACTTCTAACTGTTTAATTAGCTGCTCCCAAGTGTTGTAAAGTCCCTAAAACCACTTTCCAAGATAACAATCTTTCATTTTAACTTGTGCATTTTTTGCAATTATGGAAGCAGAGAAAGGACCCAAAAATAAACATGAATTATATACACTTTCACATCTCTCTGTATTGGAGATGCAGGATAAAAGAGAGGTTTGTTGTACTTCCTGTTTGTGGACCTGTGCTGTCTTTGAACCTCAATTCCAGCTATCGGCAATCTGCAACTGGGAATCTTTATACTAAATATCTATATTAAGGAAGAGACTCCTAAAAAGATAATAAAGTAATTCAAACTGGGCCTAAACTCCACTTTTTTTGGTGTTTTGGTTTGGTTTTTTACCCCAGAACTTAGAGATAACATAAATACCTGACCTTTGTTTTCATTCTTATAAGGTTTTAAGGCAATTTGTGGAAGGGACAGAGAGGAGGGAAGAATAAAAGGGAATTTTTAGTTTTTCCATGAGACACATCTTGCAGAAAGATGAATTAATTTAGGAAACAACAGGTGGATATGTCTTCCAAATGCCTCGGGGTTTTTTGAGTTTGTGAGGGAAAACATGTTTTATTGTTGTCATTGACACCTATTACTTTCTCCTAGTAGAGTCCCAGGACTTCTGAGGCTTATTTTACATAGGAGCCACAAAAGTTGGATTCAATGGGAGTCTGGCACTGGTCTTGCACCTCCAGATGACAAAAGTCAGTTTTGCTGAGAAACCTCAATCTGGTGATTCTAAAGCAAAAAATAAAAATCTTCACTAAGGAACTTGAATACAAGCACTGAGGCGATCCTGCAATAATCACTTCTATTTTCATCAAAGGCTTTCGGGTCTAGCCAGGGGTGAAATCCTACGTAGTAATACATATCTTGTGAAAACATGCCCAAAAAATTCTGGACTAAGTGAAGTGAAACACTACATATTCATCCTGCTTTTCAAAGAGCTTAGCCAAGGCTTCCTTTTTTCCAGTGATAATTTTCTTGGATGCAAAGAAGAACAGCAGATGCCTACAAAACTTGTACCATGCAGTGCTTTGTCAGTGTACTGCAGAGGGCAGCATGGTAATATTGCTGAAATTGTCTATCAAGTCATACAAAGTTCCTCTGATTTTTCACATTAAAAAATAAACCTTAAATTATTTACTAATATTTTTACATAGAGAAGTCATCAAATATATGAAAGTAACATCTGAAAAAATGCTGTTTAGAATTCTTAGGTAACTGTATAAAGTGATTTATGAGGAGATGAAGTTTAAATTAAAAATATTAAAATAATATTAAGTAAAAATAGCTTTCATTTTCTTTAAAAAATGTTTCTTTTTTGATGATTTTCCTGCTCAGCCTCAATTTTGGATGAGAAAAATGTTAACATACTAACTGCAAGCGTAACTTTTTCTGTATTAGGTGCTTTCTTCTAAGTCAAAAAAATATATGAAACCTCTGCTTGATAGTAAATTCCATAATTTTTAATATCTAAGTAAGCTAATTAAAAAAAAATAAAACTTCTTAAGAAGTTTTACTTCACAAAATGTTCACTGTGCTCTTGGTGCTTCTAGATACCGCAGCCTAAGAAATCATTTATTTTGGTGATCTCTATTTCAGATAGATCTTAATGAAAATCAGTTCTTTACAGTACAGAAAAAACCTGCAAAGGGTCAATTACAATATTTGACAAGATCATAATATTGGAGTAAAATGTGTCTCCTTATCATGTTCCTTAGTAAATTAATCTGGCATGTAGCCAGGCTCTAATTAAAAGTGTGCATGTGTGTACCTACAAGAAATACACAGGTGCCAGAATGCTGAACAACAGAATCAATTGCCACCAGCACAGTACCATTAGAAAACTATTCCTTGAGAATAATATTATGTACAATTACAAGAGGATCATATTCCACTTGTTTCGATAAAGGGACTACAATATGGGGCATTGTTTAGGATTGGCCATAAAATGCCGAAATTAAGCCCCAACCCACATGTGGTAGAAGGCTTCTTATAAATTTGCCAGCAAGACAAATGGGAATCCCTATATATTGCAACAATTGAAAAGCTTATGGAGTGCTGATTCTCTTATTATGGATTTTATCAGGGTTTTGTTGAGTGAAGTAGCAATTAAACTAAATATGCTGTTCCAGAAAACATTTGTTTCTACATAGAGCAGACTATACTGAAAGAGACCATGATTTGAATTTCAAGACATGGTTTAGACTTTCTCTTCAGCAGTTATAAAGAACCAGGCATGGGTCTCTCACAAGTGATCTGATGAAGCCAAAAATCTACTTTTAGATCAAATTTTTTGGAATGTTGAGTCTTGTGCCTAACACAGCAAGTGCCTTTCCCATGCAATTCTTATGTCATTTATGATGACTTCAATAATCCAATGTAGTCTTAAAGTTGAAGGATGTCGTTGTGTTTGATGGGCTTTGAAATGAGGCTTGCAGTCCACAGGTATACTTCATTCTGTAAGTTTTTTCCAGAGTAGTTTAGACACAAGAAAACTTCCCAAGGAATTTTGGGGAGGTTACCTTTTCCTGTTTAAGTTTTAACTAATCTGGATCTTTGGAAGAAAAAGTATGCAGATCACTTTTGTGCCAAGGCCTTTCCAGTCCATGCAATGCCAGGGCTGTACCAACACAGAGCACCCAGAGATGCATCACTTTTACCCAGTCTCCCCCAAAAGAAGGATGTATTTAAAGAAGGATTACTCTGGGGAAATCAGTAATTACAATCTGTACATAATTAAGCTTAGAGAAAGGTTGTCTAAAAAGAGTATCTTGCAAGGGAAAACACATTTTCTGCAGTCTGAAAAGTCATAGACACTGCCACAGTATGTTTTTGACAATTTATTAACTTTTTCTGCTATAGAATTCCTGCTATCTGACCATAGACATGGGGATTTTTGGCTGAGTTCTGCTTCAGCATTTATTTGTGTCCTGCAGGTCCAGCAAAGCTGCTTTCATTTCCCTTTGTCCACATGCTTGCTGTGAAAATAGATTTTAATAGCCCAGCTAGGAATTGTAATTTATACCACTCAAACTGCATAGAACATTTGCTGCCCATGTATAAATGTGCATCAACCTGGACAGCTACAGCATTGCTTCTCTCACTAATAATTAATGTTTTATGGCATCTACAGTAATCATAGCATCTATAATAATCACAGTGGACATGTAGACATAGAAAAAGGTGGCAGAGACAAATTGTGAAAAAACTATGTGGTAAATATGTATTTAACTGACCCCTTCAGTTAAACAGCAATAAAAATATTCCATTATACAATAAAAGTAACGGTGTGCATTGTCACAGAGTGTCAAGAAATGCTCTTGAAGGCATAATATTCTCTTCAGACGTGAGATCTGTATTCAGCTCCTCTCATAAATATTTTTTGTTTCACAGAGGAATAACCACCTTTTCTATGCTTTATTTCTCCAAGTGTAAAACTCATCCTCTGTCTGTTACACCAAATCAAGATTGTTTGGGACAGAGGCTGTGTAATTGCATCTTTGTAGAACCCTGTAGCAGTACTGGCTGGTGGCAGCTAGGGCTGCTGAGTGCTATGTGTAAAACAGACATTCTTGGGTTTGGTTTGATTCCACTGCCAACACTTTGGGTCAGCCCCTTAGCTACTTTAATTTTTATTTAAAACACATCAATAATACCCTTTGAATGCTTGCTTCTCTGTTGTTTCCAGCTACACATTATTTTTTTTCATTCCCATTTACACATAATTTAATTTTCTGGTTGTTATCTGGAGCATTTCCATAGCAATTTTAAGAGCTTTTTTTTCCTTGCTGCTGTGGGTATGCTGCCTTTCTCCAAAAGACACCTGCTCTGAAGTTAAATCAGACTCTTTGCCACCTTCTTACCCATTTCCCCTGTGATTTCCACAGAATAAAAGCATTAGTCATTGGCCTGTAATTATCTTTAATTCACTGGTACTTTCCTTGGACCAGCTGCATGAGGTGCAATGAAAAGACCGAAGCAGACATCCAGCATCAGAAGAGTGAGCTACACACTCTTACACACAACTGCACATGCATCACTTAGCCACAATACAATTAACACTCTCGTCCCAAAGAAATCATGATCCAGGCATTCTGCAAACTTTAAACAAGTGCTGTGTTTTCTGTGTTGCAAACTCTCCCAGTTCCTACCAAGAATCCTACAACGCATGACATCTGCCTAAAATCTCATCTCTGAAAGTCGTAAATCTACATGAGAACCTCCAGATTCATTTTAGGGAAAAAAAACCCAAAAAACCAACAAAACGGTTTTCTGTCCTTGCAAAGAAAAAGACTGGAAAACATGACACGGATGTTTCCTTAAGGCTCAATAAACAGAAAGCAAAGTAAAAAATACCTTTTAAAAAAGTTATTTGGTTTAAAAATAATTTTTTTAAAACTTAAAGGCCATCCTGATGATGTTTTAGTATTTCAGGTTGACAGAATGATCAGTGGGACTATTCACAGAGTATAAAGATAAAAATGTGCAAAAGATCTTTGTCAGATCTGGGCCTTCAGCCAGCCTCTCACTCCCCAAGAGCATGTCATATGGCACTACTTCTAAATTTGGCTCAAATTTGTTTTGGTGAGTGCAAAATTTGTCTAGATCCAAAGCCTGTTCTGCATCTACCATTTAAAGCTTTTCCATCACATGTAGAAACCTCCAAATAAATAAAATTTACAAAGAAGGTTTTATCTGGATGTAGATGTGTTTATAAGTAAGAGTGAAAGCAAAACAACACTGGGCAGTGACCCAGAGGCTGATACCTGAGTTATAAACTACCACTGATCACAGTATTTAGTAAATTAACTAAAAATATCTACCTCAGTTTCACTGCCTGAAGTCAGATAGAATCCTCCTCTTCTTGCCTTGACTACAATTTGCCCCCATAAAGCCCCAGGGAATCAAGATAAAAGCAATGGCAGAAACCGAATGGGATAATTTCCTTCCTCTCCAACATTTTCCATGTAATGTTGGCAGCTCAATCTGCAAAGTAACAGTTAGCAAAAGAAATCTTTGATAGCGAATGCATGTCTCACATTGCAGCCCCATCCTCTCCACTTGTAACTGTTTTATGCTAAATCACTTTTTATTTGCCATCTGGAGAAAGCCAATGCCCAAGATGTGGATACACTGTGCATGCAGTGCCTCCCTTAACCCCTTGCAAACTCCAGAAAACTCAGAAAAAAAGGGTGAAGTTTGCTCATCTCTTAATAAAACCACAAAATGTAAAAACCAAAACAAAATAAGTGCCAAGCAAAAAAGGGGTCTTTCCCTTAACCTGCTAATACACACAGAATATCACATAAATAATCCCCCTCCTCTGTCCTTTCCTGAGGGATTCTTCCTTCTGTGGAAACATTTTGTTCTGAGCAGAGGGGGAAAATGACACCAAAATAGACAACATGGCAGTAAAATATCACCCTGGTCCCAGAAGAAACCTTGGCCCTGTGACCGGACCATGAAAACCCTGAGGAATTTTCTAAGCAAGGGCCTCCGGATCAGTGAGGTGGCGAGGAGATAGCCCTCCTCTCGAGCTCAACAGCTGAAGGGCACAAAGCAGATTTATAATCAAACTTACCTGCACAAAGAGTGGAGTTTGTGGTCCCAGCTCACCTCAGCACAGCCCTGAGGTGCTGCCAGCCCTGTGGCCATCACACCGGACCCTGAGGGAAAACTGCTGTCACCTGAGGGAAAAATGCTGTCACCTGGGGGCAAACATCTGTCACCTGAGGGAAAACTAGTGTCAGGTGAGGGAAAGCTGCTGTCACCTGAGGGAAAACTCCTGTCTTGTCACTTCAGGGAAAACGTCACCTGAGGGAAAAAATGCTGCCACGTGAAGAAAAACTGTCACCCGAGGGAAGGCTCCTCTTCTGTCACCTGAGGGAAAAATCCTGTGGTGTCACCTGAGTGAAAACTATTGTCACCTGAGGGAAAACTGCTGTCACTGAGGGAAAACTTCTGTCATCTGAGGGAAAACTGCTTCACACAAGGTGACAAAACTATTGTCACATGAGGCATGAGCTGGAGTGCAGGGAGAGGAATGCTTCTGGCAGGCCACATTCCCAGTAAGTGTCTGAAATATCTGTACAACTTAGTGTCTCCTCTAGGTGACGGGGTAAAGCAAAGGCAGGGAGGATGTAGAAAGGGGATGTATTGTCAAAAATAAAATGTCATTCTGAAGGTGAGAAAGCTCAGAAACCAGGACCGGAGCTGTAAGCCCATGGAATGCAGCGTGCTCTCCTGGACATTAATTAGCAGGGCCTCAGCAGGCCAACGGGTTTGTTCGGGACAGCAGTGAGTCTTTTGGAGGGTTAATGGTGATAGAGCCAGATTTCAGACTTCTTTCTTCTCTACTGCACTCCTTCCCCCCAGATCCTCCCCAGGGCTGGAGGGCAGCTGTGGGATGGGACCCAGGGCAGGGTTGGGCTGGGGGGCTGTGGTTGTTGGTGTGGGCTCCTGGGTGAGCTGTGACTGCTCACAGACACTCCTCAAGCCTCCACAAAAATCTCCGCTTAAATTTTAAGGTGCAGTTTTGAACTTCAGCCACGTGATGGCCACATTTAAAAATTCGGTTCCAGATAATGGTGGTGGTGTAGTGGCCAAGATAGTGAGACAAAAATGCATGTGGTCAGAAAACCGTCTGTGCAGCCCCACACAGGAGGATGTTTGTGTATGAGGCTATTTTGATTGTGTAAATATTTATTTCATCACCGCTCTGAAACAACTGTATAATGTAACATGGAGAAGAGGCAAAGGTTTCGTAGTTGAGGTGGCATTTCAAATTTAATGCTCTGGTCCCATGGCCTGGGGTGTGGTGGCTCTTTGGCACCCGTGGCCTTGAATCCCGGAGCCTCAGCTCTCACTGCAGCTGGGACGTGACCCCTCAGAGGCTTGGAATAAATGTAGCTTTGCCTATATATACTTGTACACAACATAATAATATAAAAATGGAAATATTATAACATTATAGGAATATAATAATAGAAATATTTCACACCATTTATGAAAGAACTAGCCATGGTGTGGGACAGTGGTTAGTCAATCCACCTCCAAATTTCAATATTGAAAGAAAACACACTAGAATGTATTCTGAAATTAGTTAAGTTTTTAGATTTATAAAGAGATGTGGAAATCTAATGGTAATTTCAAATAGAAAAGGGTAAGACACTGCATGTGGAAAGTGGGTGCAAAATCGGCATTCTGTAATTTTTCAGATTTAATTTCTTCTTAAATAAAACATTAGATAAATATTAATTATTTTCTTGGCTCTTGCAAATTTATGTTTTGAGCCTTTGATTGAACCTTAAACCATTCTGGCTGAATGGCTCATGGTCTGAGCCTTTTACCTGAGAAATGCAGACCTGCAGTGCTTTTGACCTTTTATTTATTTTGAAAGTATTAACCTTCAAATGATTCAAGAATATAATCTTAATGGATGCAATTTCCTCTTGCAATTTTCTTCTGACATGGCACATTCAAATGTTGTGGGACTGACTGTCATTGTACTAAAGTTCTTTTGCTCCTACCATAACCTCAGGATTACAGGGGCTCATTAGCAGGATAATGGCAGTGTTACTTCAAACAGCATGGTTCCTTTTAATTGTCTTGAGACAATCTGACCATTTTGTAAAAGGAAATCAAGTAAGTTTATTGTTGCCAAAAGATCTTAGGAAATAAAAGGAAAAGAGGCTGCAATAGTACTGAATTAAAAAAAAACAAAACAAATCAAAACCAACAGATATATTACTGCTAAAATTTGGTAAGATCTGGATAATTAAAAAATCATACCTCTTTGGGTTACTTTAAAGTTTCTTGGTGGTATTTTCAGACGTTGGAATATTTCTTTTAAACTTAATACAAAAAGTCTGTTTAATGTTTTTTCAGCAGAACGTAGTTTATCAAAGACTTTGGGATAGTCTCATGAAAATTCACAGGGACCTAAAATTAAATTAAAAATTAAAAACTTGAAGGAAAACTATGACTTAATTTGTAGTGTTTCAGAAGTTTGGGGTGGGAATTTGGTTTTATTAAAACTGTTCCATTTGGCTGACTTTTTCTGTTCAACTCCATGTGTATGTGAAATGATGGACAAGAAGAGCTACTTATTGTTCATGCCTAAATTTTAATCTCTTTGAATATTTGATCAATAAAATCTAAAATGACCTGTCTTCACTTTGGGCACTCTGAGTTCTAATATTTGCTCATACTTAATAGTGAAGAAAAAGAAAACATGCTGCAATTATTGCTACCCTTTGCTTTCTTCTTTCACTCCTTTTTCCCCTTTCCTCATCCTCCAATGTGACTGTGGCATTTACAGCTGAGACAGAGATGGTTCCAAACTCTGGTACTTATTTTTGGTTCATTAATTTTTGGCAAAGAAGGGACACTTAATAGGTCTGACATTCCCGGCTAGGTGGTGATTGATCAAAAGTCAGCACAGTCAATGTTGTTATTTTTTCCAAATTTGTAAGTATGTTATTCCCTAGGAGCCCACAAAAACAAAGCAATTAGTCTGGCTTGACAGGAATGATGGTGGCTAAACCAGCATCAGAAGTGAAGGGATTCCATGGGATTACCTTTTCCCTATCTTAAGTCTCTTGCAGTCTAATTTACAAAATGACATGGTAATTCATGTTCTATTTAAAGTGCATTATCTGTATAATGCCAACTGTGCTCTTCAGGAATGTGACATTGTGAAATGAGATTTCCACACACCTACAGGAATGAGCAGACACTGTCTTTATTAGCCTAGAAAAATACAATCCTGTATCAATAACACCCAGTCTCTCTCTCCATTTCTTCCTGTGTTGTGTGTCTGTGTCAGCCTAGCTCTGAGCCAGGTTTGTCAGGTGTACTCAGCAGAGTCTGCTCAGTTGGAGCTGTGAATACCAGCCCAAAATAGCCAGCTCTGCTCAGGTGTCCCAGCAGTCAGTAAGTGCCTGCAGAAGGTACACACAGTTATTGGCTGCTGGGGTTGAGCTTCTCCACTGCAGATGAAGTTGTAACTGGCATGGGGCAGTGGGAGGCTTTCAGCTCGCTGGAGAGACTGGTCAGTGAGGATCTGGGTGGTAAATTCAATTCAGGTGCTAATCCAGCCTTAAGCCACTGAGCTACTGGGTACTTTTATGTGGCCAGTACCTTTCCTGCGACTTGATTCCCCCATCTCTGAAGTAGAATCAGGCTGCTCGTGAAGTGGAAAGATTAGATATTCTGAACAAAAAGCATTATTGCTCTAATTGACAGGGAAAATATCCCAGTTGGATTGATTTGGGATTTCATAATGTTGGTAATACACTCCTGAATAAGGTGATGCTGCAGGTGGGTGACGTTCACCTTTGCACAAACTAGGCTTATGTGGGACTGTTGAAATCAATAATATAAATTTGCTTCATACACATTTCAGTAATTCCACTTTGAATCTGTGGAAGATTCTCTGTGGGTGTTGATCGGGTGCAGAATATTGGACCCCTGTCAAAAACTCTGGCAGAACTTATTTTCCTTCATTTGAGCATGTACAATGACTCAGAAAATTGAGACTGTCCATTTTGGTCTTCTCTCAGTAGGTTTAGTGTCTCCCTAATTCTGAAAACTGTATTTTGAGAATGTGAGGTTTTGAATGAGCCCTGAGAAACTGTGCCTCCAGGGTTAATGAAAACAGTAAATGAGTCTGGTCTGGTACCCAGCAAAGCAGGTCTGGATTGCCTGCTGCAGCTGGTAGACTTCCACGAGAAGCCAGAAAAGGGAAAACTCAGCTTTGTTTAGGAATACAGTTGGATGGCAAAGGCATGGGAGCCTGGAATTTCTGTTTGAGTTTTCCTGCATAGTGATAGACTCAGCGGGACATGGCTTTCTTTGGATGTCAAAGTCTGACTCATTCTTGTCTGGGCCTTAGTAAAGCTGAATAATTGGTGCTTCAGAGAACCAGGGAGCTGAAAGTTGTCTGCTGAGGTTAGATCTTGAAAGGAGTGAAACACTGTGTATTATTTAAACTTCAAGAAGAAATGAAAAAAATGTTATCTAACTGTAGTGCTGAGTCATCTTAGCCTGGCAAGTGTTAGGAGCTGCTTAGGTCAGCTGAAAGACTGGGAAGGAAAATACTGACTCAGGAATTTTCTTGTATCAGCAGAGGGTCTCTGCTGCAGTATGGGCTGGGATTTAGAAGTGGAGATCTGAAGTGGAGCATTATAAACAGCAGCTCCTTTAAAAATAGCCAAATTTCTTTGCTTCTGATGATTGCATAAAGTCATAGGAAATCCTGCCATAGCCACCCCTTCTAATTTTTCATCAAGCAATATTCCCATCTCTGTTATTTTCTAGCCTAGTTACATTACTTACTGCTTGTTTAAGAAAAACTTAGTTATATAGTATTTCCTTAAATTGCCTTCATCTCAAGCACAAATTTTAGATTCAACTAAGTGATTTATAAGCCTAATCTGCCGGAATCACTCCTGAAAGTTAGACCTGACATTTCTGCAAGTTTTATCTGTGGGCTATTGCTAAAATGAATCAGAATGTAATTTTTCAACTTCTTTGGCTGAAGGTCTCAAGAGCCTTGTGAACTTCTAAATAAATAATTTTATTCTAAATGTGAAAATATTTATCGACCCTTCCCTTGTATGATGACATCAGTATAGCTTGCTCTTGGTGATGGGAACAGTTTAGGAATTTTTTGACAAAAAAATTGGGAAAGGCTTCAGCTGGAGCTCTCAAGGCTTCATTTATTGCACGTTCTACTGTAACTCCTGTGAGGTCCACTGACCAAGACCTTTGCCCTGGGCCTTGAGCACAATTTGGAGTGTGCCTTAACACCTTGTTTCATTTTACATTCTAAAATGGTCTCCAAGAGGCAACTACTTCAGTCTCCTCTTTGCTTTTTGCCTTCCCCCTGAATCAGAAGACACACCATGTTCCATTGCTTCTTCCAGCTATCCATGCTGCATCTCCAGCGTGCCAAGATCTGCTCTATTAATAGCTGTAAATAGCTCAACTGTGGGAGGCTTTTCTTTACCTATGTTGTGAAATGGTTTGTCTTCTATCAGTTCTTTGCATGAAGCAGAAGAAGTAGAGATTTACAGCAAAGTCGGTTCTCTTTAGAGTGCACTAGAAGGAAGATCTTTCATTCAAACAAGGGATACAATGACATTTCCACCAGGTTCCTTTCTCCTCCCTTCTCCTCTAACTTATTCCAGGGGATGAAAACAGCCTCTCGCTGGCGAGACTTGTCCATAGAAGGTCACACGTAAACCCTTGTGACCGTAATTATTTTGTCTCCTTGCTCTCCAACACTACCATGTGAATGAGGTCATGGTATTAAGTGATTCTAGCTGCTTAATATCTTCACTTTATGTCCTAAAGGACTTCTGGCACTTGAGCACTGTGTTTGAGGACTCTTAGATAGGAATCTTTTCTTGAGAATTTACTGACATTGTTTGATTTATATCCTTATGTGTTTTCTGTCTTTAAGTTATTATTTCTCCCCGATAACAGAAATGATCCAAATGTCAAGATTCTGATACTGTGTATTCTACAAGGAGAGTGGGGGGCTGAAATCCCAACATATTGATTTAAATTCAAAAATGTAATACCCTCTTATGAAAGTTGTGTTATCTCAGTCAGATTCCAATGCAGAAAAATTAATCAAATCACTGAAACTTTTCTTCTGCCACTGTGTTTAACATTTCTTTCTTTTTTCTCTAAAGTGTCAGGAAGTGGTGCTGAGTTGGCAGCAGTATATACCATCCCAGAGGAGGCTGTAAAGTAAGTGTTAAAAATGTTTAGTCCTGTCTATAAAAATGAGTTCTACTGAACTCTAAAAAAGTAGTAACAGAACTGCCTCTTCTAGCAGTTTTTGTGATTATTCAGAGATGTTAGTGCATTAATTATGTTCCAATGGAGATTTAAATTTTTAAATTCTAGTCTGAACTCTCCATCCAAATTGAATGCTTTCTTAACCTTAACACTATCTGATAAAATTTCTGTGAACTCCTTAACACAGAATGAAATTTACCACTGTATAAATAAGTAGGCTTGTGGGACTGATTATTGATTTATATAAATTAATTTTGAGGGGGAGATCTCTTTTTGATTGAGAGCTTGCCTTGAAGATTCATGTTACAATTCATCTGTTCACTTGTTTCCCCACAGAAGTTATTGTAATTAAGATATCTCATACACTAGAATAAATTTAAGAGACTGTGTTAAAAAGATGGCCCTTCATCAGAATATCAGAATTATTTACTGTTATTCCTTCAAAACAGAAATTTTATTATTTAAATAGTTACATTGCTTCTAATCCTTATGCAACATAATTGTCAACATGATGGTGCTAGTATTAACAGAGTAATTTAACTTATTGAAGGGAACATAGCATCTGTCAGGAGCATTTCAGCCTTTGCTGCTCTCCTAGTAAAAGAAATTAAGAATTTTTCCTTTTATTAAGACATAATTTCACTTTAAAGGAACATCTACTTTTTGAATATCATTATATTAATGAGAATTATTGCTTTAAAATCCTTTTCCAGCATTGTTGTGCCCTCCCAAGCTTATGATCAGTATTTTACAGCTTTTCTGAGGGTTCAAAATGCCACCGGAGGACAGATGACACACTTCAGTGTACCCTTACCATCTAATGTGTTACTTTCTGGTCTCAGGTTGCTTATCCTTCAGTAGATGGACACTATCAGTTGTCAGTTTCCCCTCTATTGTTTCTTTGCTGCAGAAGCTCAATACGTGGGAGATGACAGAGCAGCCGTGCTGCCTCTGCTCGGGGAGCAGGAGAACTCCGATAGGGATATAAATTATTGGAAGAGTGTTCATCTCAGGAATTGCAGACAGACAGAGCAACTCTGAGGAAACACAAACTGTCAAAGACGATTTGTTTCAGCTGAGGCTTGAATAATAGCAGAAGTCAAAAGGGGCAAAGCAAACTGGAGTCACTGTATGTAAGTATTCTCAAATAATTTCTTAGACAGTTCACTTATCTGATGAGCAGATTACTACATGCATTTCTAGACACTACTTTTCATCTTTGAAGAATGAAGATTGCATTTTGTCTAATGTGATGCATGAGCAGATTATTTCTTTGCTGTTCTTTAAATATGTAGAATATTTTATAAGAAGAATGGAATTTGAAATATTTATTGGGGAGAAAACACTTTTGTTATGCCTTTCAAGTAAATGCTACTATTTTAAACTGAGTATATAGTGATACTATGATGAGTGGTCAATACCCTTTAATGGGATGTACTTATAAACAAGTAATCATCATATTTAAGACTGGGTGTTCATAATTTCTTTATGGAACTGTTTATATTTCTACTGTTTTCTTCAAGACTCAGTTTATGGGAGGGTGGTAACTTACCTGCATTTACACATGAGCAAACCCAGTACTAAAAACTGACAACCTGGAATGAGTATGCGTAGAGTTTATGACAGTCCAAGACAAACTGGGGGGGTTCTTATTTCCTTCGATTCTCTGCAAAAAGGTAAGGGTGGTTGTGGGTGTGGGTGTGTTTGTGATAACTAGAGAATAAGTAATTTGGGGAGTTATCAAGAACTTTAGGGGACCAGTTTTGAATAGAACAAATCAGCTCCAACCAATGGGAGATTAAGGAAGCTAATTAGGATTAGGTTGCATTGTACTACCACACTCAGACTGCTATGACACATGGAATAAAAGAGGATCGTTTGGATTTTCTGAAAGCTGGTTATTAACCTGCAATTATTTCTCAGTATGTTTTCCAAGCACTGTTCATTAGCAACAAATTCAAAGCTCATGTGCCTTCTATAGCAACAGCACTTCAGGTTTTTAGAACATTTATGTGGCACTGCAACAGGCTAGGCATTTTTCATGTTTCATAAACTGATTAAGATGCCTTTTGGAAGTGAAAAAGAGGGATGTAAGTTTGCATGTGTCTGTCTTCTCTGGAGGAATTTGATTTGACTGTATCTTGTCAGAGGCTCTAGATAAATAGTGATTCATGTAACTAAATAGTCTCATGGTGACTGCTGCTCTGATGGAAGAAACGTGGCCTGCACATGCATTTTACAATTTAATTGACTGTCTTGGAAGTAGCATGACATTCTTGTCTGTACTCTTTCCACACACAGGATGAAGTAGTACTGGTTTCTTTTTTTTAAAGACAGTTTGATGATTTTAAGATGATGATAAGGAAAGTTTCCACAGAACTTACCTAAAACTTTGTACTGAGCTCAACACAAGCCATGACAGAAGGGTAGCCAGTAATTCACCAAGGAATTAATACCCATTTCCTTTGTTTTCAATGTGATGGCATGTCCAATTACACTGAGCCTTTACTGCTAATCTCAACAGGCCCTCTCTTGCACTTCTTGCCTTTATTGTTCCTGCAACTTCCCTAGTGTAGAGTTATTGGATGATGCTATTAAATGTTGTAAATACAGGTTCTTGCAAGTATTTTCTGCATTTGTAGAATGAATTGAGGGCTCCTTGTTCAGCCAAACTGAATGATGACAGAGAATTTTCCCTATTATTAGGGCTGACTAGAAATCCTTTTACCTAAAATCAAATCAGTTTTGGTATTTTTACTGTGAAATCCAAAAACTACAGTTCTTTTTAGGTTTTAGAAGAAACTTGGTCTCCCCCTAAAATAAGAAAGATTTTCGCTTTAATGACAACAAATTTCCCCACAGATTTATGACTGAAAAAGTTCCTATACAAAATAGTATTAATCTTTATCTGTTAGTTGTATTTAGGATATTTTGCAGAATTTAGTCCATGTCAAATTCATGTTGAACTCTAAACTGTTTTCCGTGTATACCTATAGAACAAATCAATGTATTCAGCGAAACTGTGGAATACATATAAAAAGCTTTTTACAACAACTGTGTTGATTTTGTGTTAATCATAAACTCAGTAATGCTTGATGTAGAAAACTCATTACTCTCTAAGGTGAAGGAATTGGGAATTGCTACTGTTTTGATTGCAAGTTCTACTGTTCATTGTCATTGCAATACTGTTCTTGTGGACTCTGTATTTACCAAAAAAAAGAAAATATCAATAATGATGGTCAGATAGGGTTAAATTCACAACTGAATAGATTAACTCAGCTCCATCCAAAATTTAAACCCATTCTTTCCCTCTCTCTTTGCTCTTTCCAATGTTCTTGATGCCCTTTCAGTACCTCTGTTAGGGAGGAAAAGTCCTTCTGTAGGTGGTAAGTTTGGGGATGTGTTTACCTCCAATTCCAATGTTCCATGTGCAGCTGAATGTACCTTGCAGAAACACTTCAGAGACTTTAAAGCTTTGTTTGTTACGGAACTGAAACTATCAAAACTAGCAAACAATTTTTAATTTCATTTTTCCTCATAGTTTTCGGGTTTGTTCTTTTTTTATAAGGTTTTTTGTAATCTGAAGCAATCATATAATGCAGGGAAAAATCCAGATCCTCCATGAAAGCAAAGAAAAGATTATATTAGATATCTGCACCAAAAAACCTTTGTGGAATACTTTTATTGGGAGATCAGGTATTTTGAAATTACACAGCTAATTAATTTCTCTGTTTTAATATTAAAAATTATGCGTCTCAAATATGATGTCTCTCTAAAAAATAGGGAGGCCTGGGTTTCAATTTCTTTGAAAAGATCCATTTATTATAAAAAGTATTGTATTTCCCAGGCACTGTTTTTGAAAACAGGATTCAGGTCTGTGAGGTCGTTTGAATTGCCAGGATAATGATATTTCT
The DNA here is from genome assembly GCA_013398055.1 of Ifrita kowaldi. Classification (NCBI taxonomy): domain Eukaryota; kingdom Metazoa; phylum Chordata; class Aves; order Passeriformes; family Cinclosomatidae; genus Ifrita; species Ifrita kowaldi. The sequence goes on from VZRS01000702.1 coordinate 199,383, forward strand.
AAATGTGTTTGTGTGTGATTCTGACATAAATGACAGACTTGAACTAAACTTGGAGAAACATTCTTATGCTTCTGACTGGTTCAGCAGCCAGTGCTTGTGTGGCTCAGTAGTAGCCAGCACTGGTTTGATGTGTGGCTGGACAAGTGTGAGAAGAGGAAAAGGGCAACCAGAAAACACTGATCGTAAATTTATTCTTTTTCAAATAGTTAGAGCTACATTTTAGTTTATTTTCTTTTTAGGTGAACAACATTTTATCAACTGGAAATCATTTGTGAATCAATGCAAAACTTCCCTATAGTTTATAAAAGAAACTAAGCAGAAATGTTGTTCTACTATGTTCCCCACCCACTTATGCAGAATTTCTGCTTTGCAACCTAAACGTACTGCTTAAATGGCCCAGCTGATTATATGGTTTGTTGCAAATACTGTTAGACCTCTTTAAGTGGTATTGGAAAAAATGCAGGGAATACTGAAAAAAATACAGGCAAGGTAGCTGTGTTGATGTTTAATAGACACAAGAAAGTTTTGTATTTAAAACACAGTTTTCTATCCTTATATGATATCTCTTATAGCCAGTCTCCAGCATTTGGATATATTCATGAGCCCAGTAGTGGATCCTCTGTTTTCAACTTTGAAAAAACAGAGTGGAAACTCACCAGAAAGTCAGATGAAAACATTCTGCAGCCTACAGCAGATTCTGTGCTACGTGGCCTTTGAGCTGCCTGAAGAACAATTGGGAAGTGTGGGAATTGCTCTAGAGAAGTAATGAATTGTTTTGGGATTTACTCAACATATTCTAATTTTGGATGAAAGATGTGATTATGGAAGCACATAATAAGCATTCTCTCCTACACTCACAAAGAGTTTGTTTTCAAATCATTCTCTGTTATGCATGCTCAGATTCTGTGGCATTATATCAGCCCATTCGCGTGCTTCAGTCAGGTTCCAAAATGGATTCCTAATGATGCAGTGGTTTCTTCCTTCTAAATGAATAAACAAACGGAATTCCTACCTGTCCTACAAGTACCACTGTCCTTGTGACAATGGCTGTGCAGTGAAGGTGGATTTGTTTCAGGTGCAATGCCTTCCACCCTTCCTTAGAGCACAGGAAAGGAGTGAAGAGCACAGTTTATTTGGACCTATAATCAGGTGGAACCTGTTTCTCCTGTCCTATTGAAGAATGAGCAGAGAAGACCTCGTGGCAGCAGTAGGTGGGGATGTTTGGCCAACCTCCCACCCAAGCAGACTAACTGAATTAAGACCTTGGCTATGTTGAGACCCCAGTCCAGAAAAAGGGTCATGGTGGCACAATGGGATGAATCTAAATCAAAACATGGCAAAGATGAGAACATATCCTAAAAATTTCTGAGCCGTAGTAAAACCCAGAGGCATTTTTTTCTTAGCCTAAGGGAGCAGTTAAAAAGGTTATTGCATTTAACAAATTTTTAAAGTGCTTTTGCAATCATGAGCAAAACTCTGTATCAGCGCTTCTTGGTGTCCTTCATTAAGGGTAAAGAGGTAAAATAAATGCACAGAACTAAGCTCAGTGATCCAGAGCACTGATTCATGTCTTTATATGTAAAATCTATGCCTTCAAAAGTTTAAATTTATATTTTCTGAAAGCATAAATGACTATTCTGCTTCTATCATTATCCTTGTATTTTTCAGTGGCTATAAATGTGGTTATTAAATCTAGAGTGTGTCTTCTGCAGTGGTTTCATTGTCCATATATAGATATCAAGACAGCTACAGACTACTTAATGACAGCCTTTTTTAGGTCCAATGAATGTGTCAGTAAAGGAAACCAAGCATTTCTCTTAATAAAAGGGTTTTCAGCATCCATGAGGACTCATTAAGTGATCTCTTTAGAAGTCATATTCAGTGAGCTAATTAACATGATCAGAATGTGCATTCCTTCCTTATGATTAATTTCATAGCACCAAAAGGAAAACTCTAGGTAAAAGTCTTACAGTGACACTAAAAACATAGATCCTTATATGCTGTATTGGAATGCATGACACACTGGCTACAGTTTGAATAACTGTTTAAAGTATTTTGAAAGCAGCAAGGACATAATTCAACTTAAGCTCTCACTTTCCCTCAACAGAAATACACAGGGCATTAAACAGCTTGGGCAAACAGTCTGGAAAGTTACGTTGGGGTTCATCTTGTTACGCTTGGTGCTTTATGTGTAATGGTAGTTTTTACTCTGAGTTCCACTCAGTAAACCTGGGACTTCAGCTTTTTTATGGAGACATAAAAGTTTGCAATACCTAATCTTCTTTATTGTGATAATCTACTCGTTGTGAAGCAAAGATAAAACATATGTAAAGGATAAGGATCACTTTCATCACTCTTATAAATTCGGTATCTCAGAGATTAAGAATACTGAAATATTAACCACAGGAAAAACTGTTGCTGATGGCTTTTCAAAATTTTTAAAACTGAAATATGTGTGACATGACCTACTCCTGAGGCACTTGCATTAAAATTTATTGGCACGGTGATATTTTTTAGCATCCACATGAACACTGCTCTATAGTATTGTCCTGTAGGGTGTAAAATCAGTAGTGACACTCAAGTATGCTGTTTCCTATGAATCAGTCTAATCTTGGTTTAGTTGACTGAACTATACTTGAGTTATTGGAAGACAATAGCCATTGGTGGTATAATTTGATTGTAATAGGATGGAAAACTACATGTTGTATTCCTTAGTGTCTCTGACTGGAACAGATGAATGGGATGGAATTATTTAATACTGCCTACAGAGTTTGGGTGTCAGGGTACACTATGTGGTGATCGAGAGACAGGCCCTGAGGGCCAGAGCGAGACAGAGCCTCTTTCCTGGGCCCGGAGGTGACCCTGGGACTGTATCCAGGTCGGCAGGCATGGGCTGAGAGAGGATTGTGAGTTTGTGGACAGGGTTGGACCTGTGAGAGGTGATAATTGTAGTTTGTGACCTTATAGGGTATTGTTTACCTGTTACCATAATAGGCAAAATCTGGGCACTACCCCAGGTGATTGGGGGACACTGTGGTGAACATCTTTCCTGTTTATATGATGTTATATCCTGGGTGTGCTGGTAATTAGGGAAAATTCTGGCTGCTGCATCTCCCTCTTGTGTGTGGAGTCCATGCCCGTGCGTGATCACTGCATTTGGGCAATGAGTTCTTCAGAGACTTGCACAGCTTAAATATTCTATTTTCCTCTGTGTCTGATGTGGTGCACTGACTGCCTGCCCTTCTTACTTTGCTTGAGCAGACGTCTTGCTTCAGCTATAATGAGATACATCAGTGTAGCTCCCACTATTAGTCTCTGATTTCTATTTTATTGCTGGCTTATGTCAGTCTATCAATCTGTCTCCATTTGGAGATCTCTCCTTGTTTGGAGAGTTGGCTGTTGAACCACCTCTAGTTGAAGCCATACTAATATATTTCTCTAGCTTAAACTCTTTACTAAGTTTAAACCACCAGGCTCATATGAGAATGAATGGAATTTGGTAATTGAAAGGGCTTTAAAGGTATCGTCCCTGGGAAATAAGTTTTGAAACAAAAATGTGTAAATTAATGCAGTTAATTGTGCATTATAAAAAGATTAGCTTTCTAAAACTAGAAGATGATACAGGTCAAGTAACAGACTAATGAAGTTCATTTGCAAATAATACTAATTATTAACTACTTAAAAGGACTAAATTGCATTGTTTTCAGTAACAAATTATTGACATATTTGGCATTATGGATCTGTAATAATAAAAATAAGATTGTAATGAAAATACAGATATCCATTCAGATTCCTGATTATTGAGCATGTTCTGCCTGTGGTCATGATCATCTCTTTAAAGGACTAATACACTTGATTAATGACCACAGTTTAGAAGTTAAAGCTGACACATTTTTTTAAAAAGCCCACCAGATCAGTACACCAAGAGTGGGTTTGATATTAAATAAATCTGGGATCAGAAGAACAGTCCTGATTGATTTCAGCACTTCGGTTGTTCCATTTCTTATTTAGAATGCTACACTCTCTGTGAATTTTATCAGAGAATGCTACTTTAGTACAAATTACTGTCTCTAAAGTTTTTCCTACAGAGCAGAAAAGGGGAGAATTCAGCTACATGTTCCATCTCTACTACTGCATTCCTCAGAATGTTCCATATGTTTACCTTTATCTGACTTCAGATTTTGTGCCTTTGTGGTTGCTGGCAAGAGCAGTTGAATTCTTTCGTGCCTGTTGCTTTAATAAGGAATGTGAAGCCACATACACAGTAACATGAGAACACAACAGTGTGAAGCAGAAATAATCCCTGATGAGATGCATATCTTGAGTAGGGATTAGGAATGCTTTGCACCCAATTCTTTATTTGGACTGTTGCTCTGAAAAATTCCAAAAGGGGGCAATCTTACCCTCTGCCTGGAAGTCTATAAATATCATTCCACTGAGGAAAAACAGCACACTACTTTCTAAGTTCTCATTTACCTTAGAAAACTGAAGGTTAGTGCAATGGTAAAAACAACATTTAAGGGTTTGGTTTTCTTTTTGAAAAGCATATTTTAAAAGCGACACTGGATTTTCAGACTTTATTAACTGCGACAGTATGGATACATGTGGTCACTTTCAAATTGTGATGGATAAAATTATCTGATGCCCTTAAAGTGAAAAATCAGGGTGTTGAGAGGGAGAAACAGTAAAAAGTAATATACTTAAATTCCTTATGGACATATATCAAACATGCTTATGCTGGAGATTCAGGGAAAAACAAACTCATCCTCCTTCACCAGATGATTGGTGCTTATCAACTTGAGACAAAAACTCTGCGCTAGCTAGGAGGAATGGAACTTTTTTATACCATTTCTTATCTTCCTGTAGTGAAGTAGAAGAAATAATCTGTAGCCATGTGCTTGCCATTAATTTATAGTAACTTTCTAACTATATAGAGTATTTTCTGTAAGAAGAATGCCTATTTTCTTTCTGTATGCTTCCTCAGCAATGTGTTGTTGACCTATCTTTTGTTATTTGATTGCAACAGTCATTTAGTTCCACAAAAAGAAAATATTTTATGGATATGATATATATGGATCTACTGGCCCCCCAAAATAGTTTTAACAGATATTAGAAAGCCAATACCAAGCCAATATCCCTTGGTTGAAGCAAATGGATGTTCCAAAGGAAGGCTGCAGGATGCTGGTGAGGAGCATTCTTGCTCCTGACTGTGTGGCACAGGATGCTGCCGTCCCAGCCTCGCAGTTTTCTCCAGGGACCAGCCTTGTGAGTATCCTGTCACGCTCTCAGACCGAATGTCTGCTACATGTGCAGAACTCTGGTATCTCACTGATAGCTCCCTGCCTCAGAAATCAGGGAGTTATTTCAGGCCTCTGTTGAAAGAGGCCCAGCATGCTGCAGGGAGAGATCCGGCACTGGAGTGTGCTGTTTGTAACAGGGCAGGTGAGAGCTGTGCTGGGGGAAGGAAATGGACACATACAGCTCAGAGGTACATTCTGAGCTCAGCTTTATCTTACATTTAGAGAACACTTCTGATGCTTTAAAGATACTCAACATTTTGAGAGACTTCTGGATGCTGATAGTTATGAACTGTTCAATAACTTCTCTTTCTACCTGTGGTTCATCCCCATGACACAGGGGCTGGGTATCCGCCCATGATACAGCCAAATCCTATAATGAGTCATTACTATGTGGAGCCTGGCTAAAGATGATAGATTACCTGTAGTTAAATGAATTTGTGATGTTTGGAATCTTGGGCTCCAGTCCATAGACTAGGAATAAAGAGGCACAGACTGTCAACCTGTGTCTGCTGCAGTAGCTCTGACCTCTGATTCACAGCCAAGAGGGAGGCTGGTACAGTCACAGTTCCATACAGCATTATGGTTAAATATGTTTTCATAAGATGTATTTGAAGCTAAAATAAATTATAGCACCACTTTATTTTTATTGTGTTAAGCAGTATACTTTTTTTTTTTTGCCTTGCTTCACATTCATATGATGTAGACTATTTTAAACCCAGCCACATTTTTCTCCCCTCTAGAGAAGATGACCATACCAATTGCCTCACTATCTGTTTACATTCTGGAAAGAGTCATTTGGGATTTTCTCTTTCTGAAATAAACGTTTGCTTATGGATTTTTTTTTATTGTCACATCCATGGCATTTTTAAAGTAAATATGAGTACAAGGTTTATATTATTTTAAATGTATATTGTATTTGTCTTCCCAACACTGTGGTTTTTAGTACTGTGAATAACGTAGTATGGAGCCAGCCTATTAAACAGCCTGTTTTTGTAAGGAAACTGTTAGTCCACCTACAATATTCTATTGCTTACTGTGTTCTTCCAATATGCTTAGCATTCCACAACCTAAATGATCATTTGTTGAACAAATTCATGCTTTTATTAGTCAAAATACAGAGAAAACAGAGCCCCCCTGTTTCAAGATATTTGCTAATGCACGGTTAATTATCACATATAGCTTACTATAATTCATTTTACAGGGAGACCTCCTGCAGGTAACATACTAGCAGTTTATGAAGCAAAATAACCTCACTATAGATTAGAACTGTTTCACTACTGGTCAGACAGTTGCTGCTTCTAGGCCTTCTCACTTCACATTGCTAATTTGAACAAGGCTTTATTTTTATATTTGTCAGCAGCAAGACTGTAGCATGGTTGTTAAACCTCTCCCAGGCCTAATTAGAGTAGCAATGCTAGCATTCATAATGAATCTCGTGTCCTGGGTTGGAGGAGGTAGCCGTGGTGCTACAGTAGCTTCCTGGCAGACAGTTGCTGGCAGGTTTAAGGTAGCTTGTGGCTTGCAATATTAAGTGACTGTTGAAATTCATTGACTCCACTGCGGCTTATGTGTCTAGATGACAACAAGTTTACACGGTTCTTTTATAGTTACAGCAAATGGGTCCATTTAAATATTTATTAGGTGATTATGGTGATGTGAAATGGAAAAAAATTGCAAAGTACAGTATTGCATGTATAACTGTTTTAACTGTTTGTACAAAATAGGCCTGTGGTATCATTTGAAATTACGACATCTTTTTTTCCTCATAAATATTTATAGCGTATCAGTAGCTAGGAATGCTAATTTATTTGCATTTTGTTTCTTATTTAATTTGACAGCCTTTCGGGTAGCCATTAAAGGCACTCACTCTGATTTGAATGAAGGATATTTCAATCAGCAGTTGAGTGGCATTTTGATTGGAGTGGGTGAGGTTCAATTTTAGGAGTTCTTTTTGCTTTATGAGACACAGAAAGGAGTATTACCTGTGTGTGCTTGATGACGGGAGCACCCCCAGAAGGCCTGCTTCTCTGAAACTCTTACTTCAGAAGAATTTGTCATAGTTGTTGCATTAAATGTAGTCAATTTGGTTTATTTTGCTCTTTTTCTGGCTTAATAAAGGTGAAAATAACGCAAGAGCCAGGTATAAATTTCTGCAAAAAATCGAGCAAAAGTTGTTGTAAAATATGAATATGACTTGGATGATAGAATAAGCTATTTCAGGTATAGAGATACAAGGATTAAATGCAGACAGAAAAAATCAAATTCATCGACAGCTTTGTAGCTACTGTTTACTTTGTCACAGCAACAGAAGAGATGGAAGTGAGTCAATCTCACTCAAGGGCATGAGAGAACACTATGATGATATCTAGAGGTGTCAGAGCAAATATACACATTGGAAATGCTTTCAGTGATGGCACAGAAAATAGTTACTGAGAAGAGAAATCAGGCATAGTACAGTAAATTTAGTCTGAATATGTGTGTCTATGTCTATGTGTAAACTTACACATAGTATGAGAGACTTGCTCTTTGTAAAGAAAATAATTACACTTCAGCAGCTTCACTCACAGTGCTATCACTGCACTTCACTCTTGTTTAGAAATTTAAATTTGCTGCAAGTGGGTGGCAGAACTTTCTGAATCTAAATTTTCTAAAGAACAGGAATAAACAGCAGAGATGAATCTGAAGTCGCCTCTTGTGAGGGGAAGTGTAAAATGTGCATCACTGTCAAGTAGAGGCAGTGAGCACCAGCTGAAGTTGTTTGGCTGTTTTGAGATATTGACCAACATGTATCCACAGGTCTGACTTGTGCTTTGCTAATTCTGTGCACATACTTTCTTAGATACTTTTGCATCAATTTCAGCAGGCTTGGAATACTTTCTATTTTCTTCTGCTGAAAAATTAATTCATTATTTGGGCCAATTTTGTCAATTTTACGTGAGGAAAGTGGTTACACAGCCTGGAAATATTGACAGCAGCTTGAAATGGAGATGGAGAATTTTCATACTTTTGAAAATGAGGTGTATTACTCTTCCAAACAGAATAAGAAATTCTGGGAAGTAAAATGGAGACATGAAGCTGAATTAACACCCGCTTTTACAGTTAGTACGAAGCTACTGGAATACCCAGAGGCTTCCTCAAGACATGCTGTATTATGTCTAGGATTGGGATATAGTCTACTGTATAGACTTCGAGCTTGGGTGACATTTTGTTACCGAGTTAATACTTATTTCGTTACCAGTAGGAAAAAGCAAGATAGAAATCCTATAGGCATATATTTAATGCTGGTTTTAGCTCAAATTTGGTGCCCATATTCAAAACTGAGAGAGCTAGTGACCAAAGGATACTATTACAGTACCAGTATTAAGAATTATGTATTAGAGCTGAGTAGAGAATTGGGTTTTCTGTTTCTTTTCTGCTATGAGAACTCAAAGGCTTAGGGGGTGAATTATTGCACTAATAAACTGTCTTTATGATTATAAAGTTATTTATCCTCAGGCCGAAGAATTATGTGCTTATCTCTGCACTAGTTTTGGGTGAAGTCCTGTGATGGCCAAGATGAGAAGTTAAACTTGCAGCTCAGAGTGAACGTCCATTGATGTGAAAGGAGGACAGTGGAAATGTGTCCTTGTGAGTCCACAACAGCCCTGGTCCTTAGGGCTGTCAATCCAATTATTATCACAAGGACTAAATTCATTTAAAAGAGGATGAAGTGAGGGGCGGGGGGGAAGAACATTCCTTAGCTTTTTGAGTCTGGAACTTCTGTCCTATGCTTTGCTTAGATTTTCCAGTGAGATCACTTCCTGAATAGGGCGTAATATGAATAAGTGTTCTAAAAGGCAGGTTCAAAAGCTGAGCACATGGAATTGGCCCAGCTTTGTGCTATCCCATCAGTGACAAAGCTGAATTTGGTTCAAGTTTTCCAATAAGCTCAGAACTGTCACATGTGCAGCTTGAATAAGATGAGCTAAATTATATATATTGCATACACATTTTTGTGTCAAAAAATCTGTGGAATCAAATGTTTGAAGTGTGCATGGGTGTGTTGTATTTGCATTCAATACAGAGTTGACTGTTCATCCAGTGCTGTAGCCTTCTCTACCTCCATTTTCTGCTACAACTTTGTGCCATCTGTACTCAATATACTGTTAAATACTTTATTTTCAAGAGATTTCTGCAGTTTAGTAGTTGAAGCTACTACATTTTGTACATTTCTCAGAACTGTTACAAGTTTATTGTTATAATCCACATTTGTGAATTTCAATGACACTTCAAGGTGGGGAGGTACTGTTCTCCCTACTGAACTAATACAGAAAGTAAGACAGAAATCTTGTTCAAGAGATAGTTATTTCAGTCTGTCTCTGAGTACAAAGTGGTGCAGTTATTTCAGTCTGTCTCTGAGTACAAAGTGGTGCTCTCACCACTGAGTCCCTCTTCTGCTGACATTCCTTCTTGTGATCCATTTCGATGAAATAAAGAGGGATGGGGAGATGGCAAAAAACCATGGAGTCATGAGACAGCAGCATTTGCTGCAGATGGCAAAATAAACCTTCTTTTTACAGTATCCAGAGAAACAATTTTAGACAATCAGTAGTACAGTAAACTACATTATGTCTCTGTGCATGATGCTGAGAAATAAAAATCTATTTTTCAGTTGAATGAAAAATATGAGGTCCAAGCATCAAGATCTTAGCACTAGGACAAACTGGAAACTTTCCAGTGGAACATTTTTCTCTCAGCTAATGCCAGTTCACCAAAACCTAACACGTTGCATGAAAATGTCTATTCCAATGAAATTTTTGATGGAAATGTTCTTGGTATGCTGCCAGCTCACCCGCTTTTCCCAGCTCTCAGCTCCCCGGCATCTCACGTGGAACTGTGCCAGAAAGTCAAGTTTCTTCACGTTCCTGGCCTGTTTGGCAGACTGCCATGAGGGATGGGAGTCTGGGCTCTCAAAAGTGGACAAGAAACCTTATACATGCACATACAACCGTACACATACTCTCGCAGGTCATTTAAATCCATGTCAGTTCATTCAAAGTAAAGGGTTTTTTTTTTAACATAGAGGGTCTTTTAAATATGACCCTCCTATGGAAATTTCTCATGTTGGTATTTTAATTCCAGCTTGCAACTGAAAAAAAAAATTGGGGAATATGAAGAATTCTCCTTATAAGGTGAATACTGGTTCCTGTGCAAGTGCGTGTTGCACTATTGTCACTGAGGCTATCAACAGCTCCATCTGCCTTCTCTCTTTCACGGCATAACAAGAGCTATATTTATAACAGGTATGGTGCTTACACACTTAGCCTTAACAAAACAAGATAATATTTTTAGAGCTTTGTAAATATTTGTTTTAAAAATTCCTCCTAAGCCACCTTATATAAGGCAGGCAATCTTTTCTTGCTCACTAAGTGGACTGAGGGGATAGAGAGTTTCAATGTTTTTGCCTGAATGATAAACAGAAAATAGGCACATATACTGAAATTCTGACTGAGAGGGCCCTGAAGCAGGAGCACTGTAATGTACTTTTCCATAGCCTCACTTCATACACTGCAAGCTGCTCAGTTGCTTATTATATGTAAGTAAATAAATAAGTTTCAATCACACTGTGTAGGCAATTTCTGACTGGGGGGATGTGTTCACATTTGGGACAAAAAGCAGTTGATTCAAGTAGCCACTAATTAATTCCTTTTCTGACTATTCTTAATACCTTGGATGAGCATAACAAAGTCTGGCTCTTTAGGACATTAGTACTTACTGCAGTTTATTTTTCAGTTGAGAAGCTGGGATCTATAGTAATAGATACAGTTCGAGATTTCACTGAAGAAAGTTTCCTGAGTAGAGTTTCACTTCTTGTAAAGTCACATTGTCATCATCAAATCTGAGCCTCACTGCCAGTCTGACAAAAATGTATTGCTTTTGTAATAATGGGTGAACAGTAAATGTCCTGTATAGGATGCTAAAATCTCTATTACACAGAGAAAATACCTATCTTTATTTAAAAAAAGGAAAAAACATTGGTGTTTTGTTTTATTTTGGTTTTTTTGGGGCATAACATTGTGTAATAATGCAGGAGGCTACATTGATGCTGTCCCTGACTCTTTCACAAATGTGATCTGAAGTTGCTCCCCCTGTCTTTTTATTATGAAGTGACAAAATGGGAATGATCAGCAGAATGCTCCTGTATTAATGATAATATTATGTACCCAAACACTTGTAAGAGGCTTAGATAAAGTGCACTGTTAGACTCACTAAGTATTGATTTGTGGCATTGAAGAATTTTATTATGATGGGAATTAACTTTGAATGCTCTAAACGTGCATGGGTTTGCCCTTGTCAATGTAATTACACTGAAGAAAGTTCCATGGGTTGCAAGCAGCAGGAGAAAGTGGGTAAAGTATTTATTGGCAGAAACTTTAGTTCAGTCCTAAAACCCATTTTCTCCCTTGCTGAGGCTGCAGAGAATCCCAAGATCTTTTACTTACATTCACCTTGACATCAGTCTATTCACGAGCAGGATAAAACAGGATGAGTGTGTTTGTGTGTACACGTACACAGCAGGATTGAGCAATTCAAATTAATCCTCTGAAAGGAAAATAATACATACAGTCACAGACTTTTTAATTGGTTTCCAATTAAATGTTCCTTGATAAAAATGATGCAATGGAAACCTATTAACAGTTGCTTTTTAATGTCCCTAAACTGAAGTCTTGGTTGCACTCTCTAATATCCTAATCTTTTTGCAAAGGAGAGCAGAAAGGCCTCTCTACAAAGCAATCCTGACTGCTTTATTTGACTCATTGGGGTGAGAGGAAGATGGGAGAGTGCTGCAACTCATATGCTGCAAATACAATTCAATATGTGCAATGAAGTGACAACTGAATTCTTCAGGTCTTTATGTCAAAGAATCAGTGTTGGACTATGGTACGTAAGCAAAGACATGTTACTACTCTTACCTGACTAGTGTTCTCTAAGAGCATCTCTGGTGTTCTCTAAGATTATACTCTAATCTGACTGAGGGGAAAAAAGCTCAGCTCCCTGGAAAACAGGACACTGGCTCTGATTTTCCTCAGCAGCTACCTTGCATTAAGTGAAGCTCAGCTCTTTACTGTAAGACTGAACTGACCCCCTTCCAGTGTTCCAGGCACTCACAGCTGCTCTCTGGTGGAATGAGAGAATTCTGCTTTCCATACAGAAGTCCATCATCTAAGATTTTGAACTTTTGTCTTATTTATCCAAACATAATGTAACTCATTTCTCTGATTGTTCTCTGGATATGTTAAGAGCCTTAAATAAGTCTATGCTTGAACATTTTTGTCTGGGTCTAAGTCTTTGACTATTGCTACCCCATAATATTACAGTATTGAAACAGGTAAATTCACAGAAAAACATTGCACTGACAGTATTTTGGGGTGCTGTCTTTGGCGTCAGCTGAGAGCGAGCAGGATATGGTTGTGTTGTGCAATGCCTTGTTGTGCTGTATCTTGTCAGAAAGAGGCTGATTTTCTTAATGCAAACAAAATGTTTGAGGTTAGACTTAGAGTGTTTCTGTTCCTGATGTACCGACCTTCCTGACAATTTCTATTAGCTCTTCATGTTTTAGGACCTCAGACTCACATTGAAATCACCTTTGTACTGAAGTACACAACCTACTGTATTCCTTAATACCAGGGCTGGTAAGATAAGAAGCAGGGGTTCCTAACTCCATGTGCTGGATTGGACTGAGCCCAGTGGGCCTGTACAGAAGGTAGATTCTCAAATATTTGGGGGTTCAGAAACACGTCCAGTGTTGGGTCTGGAGCCAGAGAGGCAGCAGGGCAGAGCAGCTACAGAAATCAGAGTTAAGGATTTGGGTTTGGATTTTTTTAGGAGCCTATGTAAGTAAAGGCATCTCTCTTTTATAGTCCATCATGAATACCTGTTAAACGCTTATATTTGTTACTATTGGTCTCTCTCCATTTGTTGCAGTAAACTGGACCTGGTTTCTTGATCTATCTCTCTGTAATCAGCTATTCTCATCTCCAAAAGCTGATTACAATAACTAAATTAAACTCTGTGCAGCAGTGTATTGTCCTATCAGATGGCACAGAGGAGTTCTACAGTGTCCTTGGAGTCACCCAAATCAACTATTAATAGATGTTTTTAATGTAAGAATTCCTAGGTGGTTCAGTTCTTCTTCGGTTGCAAGATATTCTGGACTTTCTATTTTCTCTCTGAGATTGTTGTGCTGTTTTCAGTACTTAAGAGACAGACTCCAAATGAAGCAGCCATTCTTAACCTATGCAGACAAAGGGAGTGGTTCCCTTAGCAACAGGAACCATGTGGAGGTTCTCAGAGAGCTCTCTTTTCCCCCTACTCGTGTTTTCTTTCAACTCAACATTTTGCACAGCATCTTGCATGGAGACTCCGACAGCTGGGCTGGAGGCAAGCAGCTCTTCCGGCTCTGGCTAACCCGTGCTCGAGGGGCAATTGTTCTACACTCATCAGACAGAAAAAATGATAATCATGGGTAAGTGAACTGGCACACAGTCAGAGTCCATGCTGAGGAGGGGGAAAGTTTACTGGCTGGCAACCAGAAGTGTCCAGCACTTCCCAGAAGGCATGTATGCTTGAAGCAGGGGCACTAGTGTGATGCTTGCCTGATTTGCCAGTGGGATTGCGTGTCTGCATTTAGCATTTCAGGGGTTGGAAACATTAGTACAACTGGGTTCTAGTCCTTAGCATGCTACTGACTTCCTTTATAGTCCTGAACATCTCACCTCACCTCTCTGTTTTCCTTCCTCATCCATTAAAAAGAGATGATATGTCATGAGGATCTCAGAAGGAGTGTCAAGTACTGTAGAAATGGACTGTATTTGCTTTTGAAGTTGATGATAAGGTGTGCAGAACCTGAGATAAAGTACTGATCTTTTATTGCAGATTTAACTGAATTAACTTTTCTGTAGATAAATCTAGTTGCTTTTCTTTGTGGTACAGAAGAGGAGATGTGTGCATGTAGTGTTTTTACATGTATGTGCCTATGTATAAGAATTTGTGTATGCTGGTGTATAAGTAACAGAAATAGAGACGTTTATTTACCTCAAAATAGCTACAGCATGGATAAAGTGTAGCTGTGATTCAGTGAAACCCAGCATACTATAAAATAATGAAATTTAAGCTTTGTATGTATTGAAGTTAATACTTGTTCTGCTGTCCCTAAATTGTTACATATTACTAGAGCTCTTGCCAGTCTCAGTTGGAAAAGCTTAATGCATGAACTCCCTAAGTTTGTAGACATTTTACCTAAAAAGAGACATCTGAATTATTCCAGTGTTAAGACAATTTATTTTGTGGTAGACTTGCATAAGGGATGAATTTGTCTCTCAGTTTTTCCTTATTTGATGTAGAAAGTTCCTCTGGTCACAGTTGTTCATCACATTTGAATTAAAATTCAAGCATTCAAGTTCATATTTTGACAAATCGTGCAGCATGCTGATCATTTGGATGCAGGCTCCCTTTGATTCCACACTCACAGGGTCTCAGAGTGTCGCAGTGAATGCATTCACCACTACAGGCAACTTAGTTCTTGTATTTCAGATGTGATTTGATTACTGCAGGGAAAAACAGTCGCTGGTAACTGCATGCGCAGAGCAGCTGCAGAAGTGCCATGCACCAGCTCCCCACAGTCCTGTCAACAAGGAACTGTCATTGCTCTTCCTATTCCTCGCTCAACACAAGCCTACAGACCTCTAGCTCTGTGCTGGTACAGCACCCAGAACCTCTGAGCTCTGCCTGGGGGATCGCAGGTGACAACAGTCACAATACTCCCTTGTGCGTGGGGACTGACAATTTGTCTCTCAGCTCCAATTTAAATGAAGAAAAATTGCCAGGTTTGCACCTTTATGAATAATATTAGGTTTTGTGTCTGAATAAAGCAGGAGGGAATAATGAGTCACCAAAGTTAATAGTTTCCTTTTTCTGTCTGGGATTGTATTTCCATCCTTTTATACACTACTTCAAACAATATTACTGCCTGAATCAGTGATACTAGCTAAAGTACAGGATTAAAATACTGTATATTTAGTGTGAGGTGTTTGAGTTCCTAATTACAATTTGGCATGTACATTTTTCAATATGCAAAGAAAATCCTGGGTTTGGGGCGTGGGGGGCGTTTAGCAAAGATTTTAAGTCATTGAATAATGATCTTCTTAATTACTTTCCCCATCCCCGTTTGATATCTAGTTCTGCAGTTTTTCCATGTTCAACATTTTCATGTAGAGTTTATTTGCAGTTTTCATTCAGATGAACGAAAATGTCAGACCTTTTGCCAGGCCTGCGGTTAGAGATTTTGTGTGAATAAGCCACTGAGAGCACTTTCAGTAACTTTACATTTATTAAGTTTGTCCTGTTTTTAGCAGCAGTTATACTGTATCTTTTATCCCACCATTTGAAGTGTGCTGCACACATAAATGAAGCCTACCCAGAAATCTGAAAACAAGGAAGTAGCACCAAGGGATCACTTTATCCAGAAACTAAGTAAATAACAAGAATTCCAATGATCTACAGAAGTGTTACACCTTAGAAAAGGAAGCAAAGATGAAATGTAGAATAAGCAGAACAGATTGATAGCAACACCTTTTTCAGTTTCTTGATGGTTTGCATACAGAACATCAATACAGACAGCTGAAACAGGAGAAAAACTGGATGTTGGTCTTAAAGATTAAAGAAATGTATGATGCCTGACCTATAGGAAGAGGTATGAGAAGTTGATTTATGTGGCTGGCAGCCAAGGAGTTGGCAAAGTTTCATGGTTTTAGCAAGAAGAATAATGTCACACAGATCAAATATCTGGATCTCACCATTTTTATACATGATATAATTTTTCAACACTAAGTAAAAAACAAGCCTTATAACATAATTCTTTGTTCAATCTGATTTACTCATTAAAAGATCAGCAAGTTAACTCCCCCAGGATAGCTCTGGATACATAGCAGATCATATGTTAGGTTGCGTATGGCTCGTGGATTTTTATGTCGTAGTCCTGGAAAGAGGATTGGTGTGATGGTCTGGGGTGGTACTGCCCCTTGCAACCTGTTGTCACTCATCTGATCCTTCTCTAAAATACATCACTACTGCATCAAGGTGGGCAGTGGGCATCCTCTTCTGTAAAAGCTTTTCAGTATCTTTTCTGGGAACAGTCAGAACACCTAGGAATTCTGAATAGTTCTTACGCAGGTGTTTCCCATCCTCGGACTGGTCTGGTTTTCTCAGAGAGCCGTAAGGGATTTAAGAAGCCAGGCCCAGTGACCATATACAGTCTGTGGCTGTAGCTACTGTCCTAATACTTGGGTCACGTGAGTCCTGACTCTGCGTATTGTCTAATTTGCAGACTTTGTATTGTGGCTAGAGAGATGCATGTGGATCAAATGCTTATTAGCCCATAGGACTAATGGCCCAGCTACTTCCTTAAATAGATGGAAGGTTTGAGAAAGGACAAGTCACCCCAAATCTTTTATTACCGCCCTCCCCCCCATTTAGTCATGTTGTATTGCTGAGCCATGCACAGTTCTTGCTGTAGCACTAGGTAAGAGCAGTGTGCTCTTACTGACAGAGGTAACAGCAGCTGTAAAAACACTGCAGCAATGATCTTAGCTTGTTCCAGGCTGATGAGAGGGCAATCTCTTCAAAGACCCATAAGAACATTCTGGTTTCTAAGGTGCATTACGTCCAGTGCTTTCACATCTTCATTCCTAGAGTTGCCATCGCTAAATAATTTATGACAAAATTTGCTATAATCCCATTATGTTAAATTGATGTGTAGGCCTATTTGACGTGGTATAAACTGTACTGAATAAAAAACTAGAAAATTTTAGAGCCCAAAGATTTATTTCACTGAAAAATACATATTCCCCAGCAATTAAGATGCAAAACTAACAATGTGATGTGCTGAAAATGTAACGGCAATGAGTAGTACACATACATTTTCTAAAGTGCAAGAGTAGGTGGGACATCTGAAAGTGTTCAGCAAGGAGTTTGGATAAACAAAACTCATCTTAAAGTCTTTTCTAATTCATAAACATGAACGAGAAGACTTAGATTAATGTTTGATATCTCCTCTTGAATGTTATCAAGAGAGTTTTAATGGACAGCCCTACAGAGAACCAGTATCATTTCCTTATGCCCTGCTTCTGTTAATTCTTTAGCCATGGGATTTGAGGAGCTGGTTTTTTCTCTTCCTATGGCAAGTCAGTTTTCCTTTTTTTTTTTACCAGGAGAAAGTCCATCACTGATTTTGTAGCCTCCTCTTGTGTCATATTGAAGCCTGTGTTAAGGATCGTCTCATGTGTGATTCAGATCGGGTTTGTTCTGTACTAGTAAACCTACAGAGTTTGGAGTGCTTTTTAGAGGAGTTGAAGATGAGCTTGAAGTTGATGTCTAAACTTGCTTTCCCCAGAAGCATGTCAGAAATGCACACAGAACAGCTCTGAGGTCAGTGTTTGTATCCTGCCTTACAGCAGAGGCTGAGCTCAGGAAGATGGAAATCTGCAGAGGGATCCTAAAGCACTCCCTTCTAAATCTTTTAAGGCTAATGTCTCCTTTTCCTTTTGTATCCTGACAATATTGAAATTAATGACCTTCAGATTTAAATTTCACATGGAGTCAAGCTGAGAAGATGTACCTGACTCTGAGTTTCTTCTAAATGCAAAGTTGCTGCAGCTTTTGTTCCAAGCTAATCCTTGTGTGACTCATATGGCAACGCTCAGCAGGCCTGGGCTCCTGAAGATGTTCCTTTGAGGTCAGCAATTGTCTCAAGCAAATATTTGCCACTTCATAAATCTCTGCTTGTATAGGCTGGATTCTATAGCCTCTCTTTTGGGCAGTACAAGGTTATACAATAGCCATCATGCATCACCAGGGGAGGAACAAATTCTTTGGGAAAAGGAGAGTAGGTACTCAGACTGAAACACAATGTTTTTTGTAGCCAAACTAAGTTTTAGAACAGTCAGATTGTCACTTGAAATAGAAATTTCAAGTCCGACATTTTAATGACTAAAGTAACATGTTGTGCAAGTTGAGATATGCAGCCAGTGCTTGTTTGAAAAGCAAAGAAGTTTGAAATATTTCACTGAATGTATGATTACAGTGCTTGGGGAAGTTTATGTAAGAATATTTAAAATTATGACCATATTTCAAAAATTGTTATAATGAAGTGTATCAAATTTGTTCGGAAGTCAATGTTGAGTTAGAAGTCCCATTTAGCCATTTGTACCTCTTAAAAAAAAAATATATATATCTCTATATATATCTGTATATATCTCATTAGGCATTTTATATATGGAAAACTTGATCTATGATCATTGCAAAGAATATGGAAAATAACAGGCCATTTTTATTGGATTCTGTTCTGTGTGACAATACCTTTTGGCTCACAAGAGAAAGTAATCATTTGATTTTTATTTAATACAGAGCCAGAAAGTTATTATTTAAAAATAATCAACATAGCACTTTACTTTGAGTTGGAATTTCAAGCAGATGATGGTTGTTAGGGGCTTTTGGAAACGGAATGGGCTGACATAGTATAAAATATGCCACACCTAATTAGTTAATGTTGATTATTTTAGAAGCAGCCTCCATGCCTCCTGATTGCTTTTCATTGCTGTACTGTGTATAAAGAAACCCTGTGGCATCACCGGGCAGCTGAATGCCTCTATGTTGTTTCTTTAAAGTGTTCTTCTGTTTGCTGGCACAATGTTGTATTGACTTAGACTGATGCTGCCTGAACTTGGTGGTCAGTTTGGGATTGAAAGCAAATGCCGTAATAATGGTATGTTCTTATATAAATTACATTTTGTGTCATTATCTGTATCTATTTTGAGCACTTAGGACAGCAAATGGCTGAGTGTTTACAGGTGTCAGAATTGAGCCTCAGCTGTGATAAATTTCTGCACTACCAAATTTAATTGAACTACTATAGGTCATATTAGCTAAAGAATGGTTTCTTGCAGCAGTACATGAAAAATAACTCGATTTCATTCACATAATAAGAAGCTGAGAATTGCAAGATTTGATGTTTTATAGAGAGGCATGTATTTTTACATCATGACAGGCTACAGGCATTTTTAAATTCCATAAGCTGAGGGGAAGAAGAAGTTTCAGAGAGCGTACCAGATTCTGAGTAATGGAAGAGAAAAGCAGGATGGAGGGAAAGAATGGTGTGAAGAGCTGAAATTTCTTTCATTTTGTCACACTTGTCTGCAGTTTAGGGATAACCATTGCTCTGGACAACTCCCATCCCATCTCATTATTGTCCCTGTCAAACAACACTAACTCCTTGCTATTTTCTATTTAAGCTAATGAAACAGAATGTCAAAAGCTGATATCTGCTGTCGTGTTCATAGGGCTCTTTATTTAAACCCACAGTACGCCACAGTTAAGCTGTGAAAGTGGTGTTATTTACACTGAGCATTGTCAGCCTTCGCAGCCTGATTATAGTGCCAGTTAGGATCAGATTTAGATTCATCATTCAGGAGACAAAGAAAGCATTAGGACAGAGACAGGAGAGATGCTATAGGAGGATGGTAATGGGAAGAGTGAAATATTTCAGCCTGTTACCCCCTAGTCTCCCTGGCTGTCCAGGCACAGAGTCCAGGGTGCCTTTCCAGGTGAGGTGGCCAAGTGAGAGATAAATGTATGTGGTTTTATACAAACTTCATGACATGCAGCTCAACATTATTTACAGACATTAATTAGTTCTCTGTCTCTGCTATGTTGTTATGAACCTCTGTCCAGTTTCTGACATGCTTTTCATTAGGTTGATTAATAGTGAATTTTTAAATTATTTTAAAACTAACTGCCCTGCAGGAATCCGTAGAGAGCAGAAAGGTGATAGTAATGCACTGATTTAATGCTAGACAGAAACTGCACGTTGAGAATAACTGTGGTCATTGTTGCAGGGGACCTTTTTTCCTTTGAAAAGTGTTGCTGAGCTTAATATTGCTATTGAAAAAGGTGATGCTTTAGACTTCATATTTCAGCTGTTGACATAGAGTGTGTTCAGTTGTAAACCGTGTAAACTCTCTGTAAACTGTGTGTCTCAAGCCTTTCCCTTGCGAACACCTACTCATGGGTCCTACCTCACCAAAATCAGCTCTTTATACGTATAAGTGTGCTGATTTGCTTTCTTGCTTTAAACCAATGAGCTAGAAAGATGACTGCCTTCAAGACACTGATGGGTTTGTGCATGTGAGCAATAAAATTTGTAATGTACCAGAGTTCTTTCAAAGTGCCCAACCAACTTATTGGGACTTCTATCCTGCTCACGAAGTTTGCCTTACAGGCCCAGGCTTCAACACTGATAGACTTCCCAAAAAGTGCCTGGATTGTCTATTTCGTGTTAACTAGACCTCTACATTTCTTAAAGAGGGTTTTTAGATTTATCTTGGAATTTCAAATTAATGTTATAAAGGGGTTTTTTTGGGACAGAAAGGGAACATAATGTGAAAGTCTCTGAACTTAATGGAAGTTTTTAGCTGATTTCAATGAACTTTGAGTTGAACTTCCAAGGGACATTTTAGAGAATTAGCTTATTTAATTACATACCACATTTATAAAACTGATAATAATTCTTTCTGTCATGCTAAAAACTCCATGGTTTTTAGCATCAGAATCCTGAAATTTTCAGTACCCAGTAATGGGGCTGAAATAGTAGCTCATACTTCATTTTAATTTTGTTGTTATTGTTGTTGTTCTTAAAGATCAAAATTACATAGAAAACCCAAGACACCCAAGTGGCGAGACACAGGAATGGGACTAAGCGGGATCAGCTGCTAATCATGTCTCCACCACTGGTAACTAAACCCACAGACAATTTTCATCTCTTCACCTGGCTGATTCCTCTGTGTCTTATTTATATTGAAAGCTTGAAAGGGACAGTATTCTGTCTTGCTAACTCTTTGTAGAGGATATAGACCCAGTTTTCAGCATGGGCCTCTTGACACTGTAGTAATAAAAATAAACAATTAAAGCTTAGAATGATTGCTTTAATGAGATGGTTTAGAGCTGACCAACTTCCGATTACGGTACAAATGTGCTGTGCTGGCTGCTGTACTGGGGACAGAATAACTGGTTTGTGTCCCTAAGCTTGCCAACAATAGTCTTTTCAACTGGAGTTATTCACCTTTATTTCCCCCAAACTGAAAGGCAATACCACTATGGTGACAAACAGAACAAAAATGCAATCCATGTGTCCGTGTATTACTAAATTGTTTTATTTGGAAAAAAAACCCGAACTATTCTCTGATGTATATTCCTTCCCCCATCCAAAATCTATTACATTAGGGATCTCCACAGACCGTAGTTCAGTCTTTGCATTCAACACATTCTCTATCATCACCTTCATATTTCTGTATTGGAAGCATAAGAGTAATTTTGTTCAAATCCAGAATTTTTCTCCGTTCTAGAAATTCTGGTTTCTGTCCATAGTTCTCTGTCTTGTAGAGTTGGGGAAAAAAAAATAGTAACAGTTTGTCATTTGTAAAGTTCCAATTTGGATGGAGCTCTGAACAATCTGGGCTAGAAAAAGGTGTTCCTGCCCATGGCAGGGGGATGGAATGAGAGGAGCTTTAAGGTCCCTTCAAACCCAAGCCATTCTATGATCCTATGATTTTTACTAAATTTGCGTTGTCAGTTTTTAATAGTTCAATGCTACAACACAGACTGCACACCATGCTTGGTAAATGTGGGAAACTGGAGAGAGAGACTCCTTGGTTTTGTCCAAAGATTTGCCAGAATCTTCTGCTGTGCTTGTCTGGCAAGACCAGGGAAGTTCTTGCAGACAAAAAAAAAAAAAAAAATAGACTCAGGTTTAGAAGAGTAGAGTAAATCAGATAAACTATTTCCTTCCCATAATGAAACATGAATAGTTTGTACATGATTCTACAGGTGAAAATCATCATTAACGGTTTCCTGTTCTTTGGTTAAATCTGAAACAGGAATGGAGAGCTTCCAAAAGTTCTTATGCATAGTTCTTACTATGGCCACTGATAATGGCTTCCCCTAAACGTGGGGCAACGTTCTCTGTGTGTGAGACAGCTCTGGGTGTTGAGAGATCAGCAGGCATTTCATAAAACAAGACCTTGTTCTTCTGAACAAGGAGTGTTTTAAAATAGTAGCTTTTAGAAATCTGTTTTTCTAAAAGTCACTTCATTTCTTGATTTAAAGGTTGGACTCCGAGATTTGTACAGGATGAACTGGATTATTAACATGCAAAACCAGGCACGAGCAGACACATACCTGTCTGAAGGTATTTTTGAAATGTCACCTAAGATAGTTAATAGCTAATAGAAAAATTCTGCAAAGGAAGCTAAGGTGTCAGATTCTGTGTGCTAGAGAATGCAGCAACTCTATGTGGTCACTTTGAACACTCAGTAAGTACCAGGGAGTTTATTCCACTTTCTAAAGATTTGGGGCATGGTGAGCAGATTAACACAGGGAATTTCTGCAAAGGAATTGGTGTGCTATAAATTTGTGTCCTGGAGTAATTTGCAGTAATTTCCTGGATAGAAAAATGCAACAGAAAATGAAACAGAAGTAAAGGAACAGAGAGAAGCCAACAGAACCTCAGCTTGCAATCCAGACTGCAAAGCTGGAAAAAAATCCTGGTTTCCATCTGGCTGAACATAAAGGAAACATGATCCTTAAAAGGGGATATCAAGACCTGCTACAAGTTCAATCGAGGACAGCTATGCATCCTTAGAGAAGCCATGGCCAAACTTGTATGGGTAGAAATGTAAAAATAGCCTGTCAGCAACGTTGTAAGTTTGTTTTCATGTTCTATAAGACAATCACTGGTGGCAGACTGACCACCCCTGTTTTCATCTGACTAATCTGCTCAGGAGGTTCAAAAATGAAATATGATTTTTGCCTAGTTTCTCCTAGTGGATAGTTTGTGGGGAGGGCTTATATTTGGTCAGAATGTTAGGAAGAAGTGGCAAAAATAAATTATTTGCTAACCACCATGAAAATGAAATGTAGCCCTATCTATGAGATAGGTGGAGATTTTTGCATGTAATTCTGTTTTAGTGCACTGAAGCCAAAGCACTTGTCCCCCACAAACTGCTGTTGGTGTAGGAGTCGGACTATCTTTTCTGCCTCAGTTCAGTGCATCATTGTAAATAGAAATAAAAAGATTAGAAATGGCTCACATAAGCCAGGCACCTCAGCATGTCTTCATTTTAACTGTTGCAGTCTGATGTTTTCCTAAATTGTTTTCCAAAGGAATTCCATAGGGACATGACTTTAACAGGGAGCAGGGAAACAGTTCACAGGCAGGTTCAGTATCCTCAGGTGATGTTAATTCGTGGTTCATAATTGCTACCACACTGTTACTACCACTAATAGCCTTATAGTGTGCCAGCCTGAGCCTCCCTGTAGCCATTCCCAGCCCCATCTCCTTGGAAATCTCTTTGCAGCTCTTCTTGTTGAAGAGGGGAAGCTAATTTGGAACGGGGTAGTGCCCCTTCATTAGGTCACACAACAAACTCATAAGAATATAAAAATAAAACTGGTTTTCAGTCCTAGTTTATTTCAGACAAGTTCTTTTGTATAAATGAATGTTGTGGTTCTTTGTCCAAGAATCATGTGGCTTGATGGGATGGGGCGTGGTATCTTCTGAGTTCACAGGGAAGTCACCAAGAAAAAGACAAAACAAAAAAAATGTATTTTCTTAATTTAGAAGTCACTCCAGGAGGCTGATTTCTAAAGACCATAAGCCTCTGCCACAGGATGTTGTTTTGCACTTTTCACAACTGATTAGAGGAAACAATTCTGGAGAACTTTAAAGAAAAATGAGAAAAATACAGTCATAAACAGGAATAAGAATGAAAGCTTGACTGTCATCTGTAAATACATTGTCTTGATAAAAGAGTGTGTCTTTTCTCTTTTAGAGTGAAATGTACCTCAATATAGCTATTTTCCCAGTTTTCTCCCTTGAAAAGTTGAACTCTGGACCTGGCTATTACCACATAAAACATTTAGAAATCACATCCCTGATGTCACATCTCTGTATTTAAAGCTCTTCCCTTTCCAAGTATCAGCTAACTAAGACACTTCAGCTTGTTCCTAAAAATAAGCAGATTAATTAATTTTTCTGAAATGGCTGTGTGAATTTCTATTCAAAAAGAAGGACTTATGCTTTCAAGCATCTTTTAAAAATGCTTCTCAGATATTCATCCATTTTCAAGAAATCTTCATTTCATAAAATGTGTTTAAGATTGTTCCAAATTCGTTTTCAGTTACCCCTGTGAATTCATGGTTCAGTCCGTTGGATTGTAGTTGACTTTCACTGCAGAAGGTGTTTGCACTGCCTAGCTTAAGTGGCAAAATGGGGTGTCCAGACTCACCTTCTTGGACACAGGTGACATCAAACTTTAGCCAGTGTGTTACTTGGAGATGGCTGCTCCCTGCTTTGACAATAAAGGAAGCATTTGTTACCGTGTAGATTCCTAAAATGAAGGTAGGGTAACTGTCCCTTCCTCAGTACATCTTGCAACAGAGCTATTAGCATCTTGATTACAGGATTTATTACATCAGCATTTTGATTCCAGGTTTTTCTGCCTCTCAGGTAAGTATTTACTGCACTTTAAATTTTTATGTCATTAACGAGACTGCATCTATTCAAAATAAGTGCATAATTTAGGATTTTACTACATGGAAGAAAAAAGGTTTTTCCATATTGATTGAAAGAATTCTACAAAAGAGACTAATGCAATAGGAGATTCCAGTGTTGTGTTACTGACTGCTGTAGTAGATGCTTACCTACTTGATCTATGAAATCAGGATCTGAGCCAAATTTTGTCAGTGTTTTACAGCTTAGATTTTCACAGTTTGCAAATGGTAGAAATCTGTTGCTCTGAAACTTCTAACTTGTTTTCAGGTTGTCAAAGTTCAGAAAGAAACCAAAAACTAAAAGTCCAAAAACTAACCAAGAACCCAAAACCTGAAATTTTCACCAAACTGGAAAATGAATTGAGGTTCACTTGTCACGGTGTAGAACACTGACACTGGCAGAAAATACTCCTTTCCTGGTTAGAATTGTAAAGCTTTTAAAGTAATGTTCATCAACTTAATTATGGTGACATCTGTGAACTTCTTCCAATTTTGAGCTGCAAAATCATTGGGTGTCTGGAAATAAACAGTACCAGCTTCTCAATAAACCCCTTTAGGTTTCAGAAATGACCATCTTCCCAATAAAGGATTCTTCAACTGGCAGAATAAAATCCCTTTATATTCATGCTTTCTCTACAAGCCAATTTTGTTGACATGAGTGGATTCTGTATATGAAACAGGACTAATCTACAGTGGAGAAATGTCCTGAATAGCAAGAACAGCTTTTCAGAACAGTAATTGAGCTTGCATATAGAGCAGTGAAGAATTTGCATGGTTTCAGATGTTGTAGAAGATTAAATATAAAGGCACTGTTACCTGCAGGAATGGAATGCATCTTGTCAGCTAGTTGGAAGACTCATGAGAAGGAATTTCCTGTTGTGGCCAATTTCATCCCTCCTTCCTCCGCCCCCATTACGTCTTCACTGTGCCTCCCTCTCCAACTCTATCCGAATATATTTTCACTACGGCACATTTAGTTATCAATCAACAGGAATCTCAGCTGCTGTTGTGCTTGGGGGACAAACTGTTCTTTCTTCATACTAACAAGGAATGCCTGAAATAGCCAGACACACAGCACTGATTGATGCAGCTACAGTTTGTACACCTAGATTCAGACAGTCTGAAACTGCCAGAATTAATGGCTTATTATTAGAAAAATACTTCTGCTAGACTTATAATTTAAAACCATTTAAATGCCTCAGGCATAATCACTGAAGTTAAAGTTTTAGCTCATAAAGTGCTTGATGATGTGAATTAGACACGTCTGCCTGGCTCAGGTGCATTTGCTCTTAGTGTTTTTGCTGTTTAAATGGGGTCTTTTGTATTTCTCTGATGTGATATCTGGGATGATCAAGACTGATGCACATCTTTTTATAGATTAAGGTATGTCCCCATATTAACAATTCAGTTTGGGGGAAATTGGAAGAAAGGTGATGGGATCCCGAAAGTTTAGGACATTTCTGCATGAACAGAAAATCACCAAACATTTTCACTTGACAGCCTTGAGCTGTGTGGTTTGCTCAGCTTATGGGTGCCACTGCTCAAGGAAAGCACCAAGAGGATCCTGAAGGGATCCTACATTTGCTGTAGTGTTGGCAAAAGCAAAAACTACTGCTTCTCCTGGATTTATTCCATGATATATACCAGAATTAAGGGCTCCAAAGAGAACCCGTTGGCAGTGGAGGGAAGGTACCAAGTGAGGTGTGACAAGAGTAAGACGCTACACAAACAGAGTCTACGGGACAAATAGCTCAGTTTTGCCACACACATGCTTTTTGCCTCTGCCTGGGACTCTTAACCTAATGGTGAGCCTTTCTAGTTTATACAGGAGAGTTTAGGTTTGTGACTGGCTTTCATCACGAAAATGAAGCATGATTTAAAAGCTACAGCAGCACAGAATGCAGAATATTGAGCTATGGAAAGCCTGCCCAAAGGCTGCATTAGCCTGAGTGCTCAGAAATAGGTCATGGGCTGCCCAGGAGGGGAACTCAGAAAACATGAGGGACTAAAAGACTTTTGTAACTCCAATGGGGATTCAGGGTTGTGTGTTGTCAAAGCAGCAGTCTGCACTCAAAAAAAGCTGTCAAATGTTCAGAGCACCAGGACACCTGAGCAAGGACAGTCCCTTACATCGTGTTGAGCTGTGGATGGCTGCAGCTTTGCCACCTGTGTCAATGAAGAACTCTGTGTTATTGTGCAAAATTGTCAGAGAAAATTATCACTGCACTTAAGCAACCTTTTAACTGGTGGAGTTCTATTAACTAAAAGAACTTTTCTGGGAATACAAAACAAATCAAAATATTTATGAAGGCTGATGAAAATACTTATTTATCACCTGATGGATACATCATCTCTATTCTGTTGTACCCTGGCAATCAGAGCACCTGCTTGAATTACGCAAAACTTGTGAATTGATAAACTAAAAAAAGAGGTTGTATGCTGAGCAGCAGATCAAAATGTTTATGCTTGAAAAACCGCCAGTTCTTTTATTTTAGCAGTCCTCTTTTAAAAGAGGATGTTTTTCATGGTCCACTATCCCATTCTCTCTGTCATGACTTGAAAAAAAAATAAAAGGTCTCTGCACTATTTTATTTTACTTTTGAACTGTGCTATTCAACAGCTTTTGAAGAGAGAAAGGACTTAGAGATGATCCAGGAGGGAAAGGAGCCTCCTGTGCAACCCTGAGATTGTGTGGGGCTGCACCCAGGGCTGGTTGTGTACTGGGAGACACAATGGCAGCCTCCCAGCTCGGTTGGAAAATAGATTATTTTCCTGTTCTGGCAAAGGGCATCTTTTCTTTTCCTGTTTTTTCTCCTGGTAGCTGAGCTCAGTGTGTTGGTCTGCAGGGCACAACAATCCCCACTCTGCTGGCTGTGCCAGACCATTGTCCCCTGGTCTGTCAGAGCACTGAGTCACCCTGTAAGTAAACGCGGGGTGTTCAGTACATCCCTGTTCTCTTTCTACAAGAACGGCTTCTGAAAAGGTTCTTTTAAGTCAGGCAGTGGTAGGAAAAACACAGTATTGATTTCACAGGTTATCTGAGGCAAAACCTTGTTTTGCGTTCTCTAGATAATTTGAGGTATCCTTTATAACCAAGACTTTTAGACATCCCTCAGAAGAGAAAGAATTTCAGAGCCTTTTTTTCAAAGTTAATTCAGATAAAAGTCCTTTATATTTAGCCTGTCTTGGTGAATCTCAATACATGTGCTGTATTTAAATGAAACTTAACTTTTTTCTCTATTTATTTACCTTTCATTTGTTTCAGAAATAAATTCCTACTATAGTCAGTGACCATATGTAAGTGTCTGCATTTTTTTTTTAAATCTGGCTCTGAATAGTTAATATACTTTTATATAAGTTAGGGCTAAATTAATGACATGTTTGCACTAGGAACTCTAGGACTGATTGCACTCTCAAAGCACTAGGAAGTTCATGCAAGGACATATTTCTTATTTTTATTTAACATCCCAAATTTTGTTGACTCAGAGTCTCAAGGTTAATAGGCATATTTATAAATATAACCACATCAATCCATATTGTGGCTCTCAGTAAGTGCTAGAGAGGAGTTGTTTGCACAGGAAGTTAAGACAAATTAACTAAAGATATGATTTTAAAGTATATTAGTTAAAGTGCATTAAAGGTTGGTGTGAATGTTCTCATTCAGAAATAAAGTGACTGCAGTTCACTTTACCTTAATGCACTTTAAATTCACACCTTTCAGCTAATTTAGCTTAACTTCCTGTGTGGACAAGCCTTAAGATTGTTCCCATTAAATGGCTTTGCTGAGCTTTATTTTCTACTTCTTAAATCCAAACACGTAAAATAGTCTTACATTCTAAAGAGACTACATTTTAAAAAGAGAATTTGTTGTGAGCCTTCCAGTCATGAAATTTGCTTGAATGGAGTTGTAAGTGATAAATTTTAGGATGAACTATATTTTGTAATTTTTATTTTTAACTTCAGGTATGACATTAGTAAGAGACAGGATGTATTTATCAAGCAAAAGCCAAAGGACACTATGGGCAGCACACAAAATATGACAAAGCATACTCAGTGAGTCTGGATTATTTTTACTTGGGAGCCTATTGGAGCAGAATAAAGAGAGTTTGAACTATTTTTTTTCAGGATTTCTGAACTTTTAAAGCTCTGGAGAAAAGATGCTGCACATGTGCAGGTTGCCTCACATGCACATCCACAGTGACTTTGGTGCTGTGGCGATGTGAAACTTGGAGTGAGGAGATCTGCACACAGAGCTCTGCCCAGGCCCCCTGGTCACTGACATGGCAGTGCACACATATTTTCTGTTTGAAAAAGTACTTCCTTCCACTGTTGTTTAGCAGTAATTTTGGTAGAGGCATTCTATCTTAAAGATAGATGTTTGGTGATTATTTACTGCAGTGCCTTTGTGTATTTTAGGGTGCTTAAAACATAGAAACTACTCACCATATCACTCAGAGTAGATTTTTCATTAGTTTAGGTTTAGGTTTGTATCCTTTTATTCTCATGTTTATTATCAGAAAATAAACGGCTTCTGCAGTTCCCTCTAAGTTGTTGTCCCAAGCACTGCACAGGGCTGGGCGATTGAAATTGAACCAAAAACAAGAATGTGAATTAGTGGTTAGATCTACAAGGAGTGTTGGTCCCAATCCAGCAGCCTACCTGAGCTTCCACTAAATTTTCAAGTATTTAAGTGGTCTCATTTTCAGTGGAATAGTGAGACTTTTGAGGTGTTAAAGAAAATCATGCGCTTAATGGTTTCCCGGGTTAGGGCCAGAATGCTGAACACATTTTAGGGTTTAGCACACTGCATTTAACTCTGCTGATGACATGAACTTAAACCAGGTAGTTTTGATCAGAGCTGGCACGTGGCTCAAAAGAGACTGTGTGGAAGCTGATAGCTAAGTATGTGTGTAATAAAAATCATCATTCTGGTCTTCAGATAATGATGACAAAGCTCCAATTTTCTTTTGCCATTTGTCTTGCTGTTCACATTGTTAGGAAGCTGTGATACAATCCTTGGAGCAGTCTTTATTAACTTTGAACAAAACTTCAGTTCCCTCTTTGCATTGTTGATAAAAGTTACAAGTGTTTGAGAAAATGAAACTATCAAGTACCAGTATTTTCTGATGGCCTTTTCCAGAAAAATCAGCCCCTATGTGAAATAGAAAAACGATAGATGAAATCGTGGGTTTAAAAAATGGGTAAACAATAGTAGGCAGATATGGTAACGAGGAACACTGCCAAAGACCAATTTTTTCACACACTTCAATAAGTAAGATAAAATACACTAATTGGTGCTTGAAAATGCATTAGTTTCTGATATGTAGTAGATTTACAGACTATAAAGGAAACAAAAAGTCTTTAGCATCATTAATGGTTCACATATTTGTAAGACTATTTTGCCACTGGGAATTAGGATTATAATAATATTTTCTGTGAGTCTGACAGTAATATGTTGCCATCTCTTGAATCAACCATAGAATGTCATGGAGGTAACA
The DNA here is from genome assembly GCA_013398055.1 of Ifrita kowaldi. Taxonomy (NCBI): domain Eukaryota; kingdom Metazoa; phylum Chordata; class Aves; order Passeriformes; family Cinclosomatidae; genus Ifrita; species Ifrita kowaldi. Next base: position 229,822 of record VZRS01000702.1, read on the forward strand.
TGTCTTAATAAACATAGGCAAGAAGCATTGTACAGATATTATTGGTGTTACAGGATCACCTACAGACCCTATTCGAGTAGGTTTTTCCCCTAAGAAAGCAGGCTGGCTGTGCAGGCAGAAGATGGATGAGGGTGGAAGGGGTCAGAGAAACAGGACTTGGTCACAGCCATATAACAAGAATAGAAACGGAGTCTCCTCACTCCCAAGCCCAGTGTGCTATCCACTATTCCACACTGCTGCTCCACCTCAGTGCTCGCTTGTTTCTTAAGCACTGCTGAAAATTTGACCCCCTGTAGACCTGCGTGTGACAATGAGCACCACCAAAATTTTCAGTAGATAAGTTGAATGGGCAGGTTTAGCATATAGCTTAGGAAGTGTAATATCAGGTTTCTAATTTTATCTGCAGAGACCATCATTCCAATTGTATTTTAACACCAAAATTGAACATCAGGCAAAATGAATTTGGCACAAATAGTGAGTTTATCATCTCTTTGTTTCCTCTGTACATATGATAGGTACAAAGTTGCATTTCTAGTTGCTTCCAGACAAAAGTAGTGTGTGGGAAGGACTGTAAATTTCTTAGGTTTCTGCAGCCAAGTGTTTAGATATAGGGATGACTGTCAAAGGAAACCTTTTTTCAAGCTGTTTTAGCTTCAAGATGAATAATTAACTTGTACCAGCTTTTAAGCTTAAGTCATAACCTCTGTGGACTCTTTTCCCTGGTACACCCTTTTCATCTTACAGTATGTTATTTTGTTAAAAAAAAAAAAAAAGTTAATTCTATCATTCTGAATCAAACACTCAGTGAGACTGCTGATTTTTTCCTTCATGCTGCAGTGTGAGAGTAGCAAAGGATACAGGGAGAGAAATGAAATACCCCACAGCTACAAGAAACATTGTCCATGTTGTACACATGGACGTTAACTCACAATTCCACTGTGGGACTGCCTAGCTGTTGTACTTGGGTCACAACATGCTTTAATATTATAGTCATTACAGCGACTCAGGAATTTCTATTGGGAAACAATTCTTCATGCTTGTGCCAGAGCTCACAGTCTTGTGAGTTTTGGATTATGATTTCTCAGAGCAGAGCTCCAGCAGCACACAGCAACCAGGAGCAACCATCCCAACCTTGGCTCCTCCCAGGGCTAGATTTACAGGGCTTGTGCCCACCCTGCAGCTACAGCTGTTTGTAGGAGGTAAATGAGCACTTTAGGTTGAGGTGGCCTGAACTCTATTTGAATAACAATTGAGTTCAGATGTTGAGTCCGGTCCTGAGAGCTTGGCTAGTGCACACCATCAGGGATTAAATACGTATTACTACACACGCTGACATTTACTGCGAAGAAATACGGGATACCACACCTCCAGATTTTCCTTTCTGGATGAAAACTCTAGCTTCCAAGATTTTGACATATTCAAACATTTATCCAGGTGCACGAGAGGCCAACTGGAGCACCAGCAACTGCATCCATTGGCAGTTGTATTGAGACAGTTCTTAAAAGAAACATTTGAGTGCACTCACTACAGTTGTTGTCTGCCTGCAGTAGAGCTGGCACTCTCCAGGAGTTTTGGGCAGACCTGCCCGACCACATGTGCTTTCAATTCCAGGGGTCCTCAGTAAGTCACATCCTTCAGGAAGGATCTGACCCACTCCACAAGCTCTGTCTATTTTTTTCCCTGGAAGCACAGATTTCCTCCATTCCTCATGTGCACAGCCATGATCCCCCACCCAGCAGGTCTGACACGATGTTTGCAAGGTGTTGAGCTGACAGCACAGGTGTTGCACAGCACATCTGTAAGTATTGAAATCTGGATTTACTGTAGGAACCCCAAAGGCTGTGTCTCACATTCAGCTGAAGCACTTGCAACCAGAAACAGTAGCTGTAGAAACAGAGCACTGAGTTGTTATTGTATGGATGGATTAGGGATGAGGGAGGGAAGGAACACCTCAAACCAACTCTGCTGTCACAGAAAGTGTTCCTGATTCTCCAGCCTTTATGTGCATGTGCTCAGACTAACTACAGGCACGTGTATTCATCCAGCATCGCTCCTCAGAGCAGGAGATGGGGTCAGGGATGGACAGCCCCAGCAGCCTGTGCCGAGGGCTGAGGGTGTGCACAAGTGTTAATGTGGGACATGTGGATCAGGTTTGCACCAGGCAGCCCTGAGGAGGGACTCAGGCTGCAGCAATACCAAACACAACCTTGCTCTGCAGACACTTGGAGTACTTCAGAGAGAGCTGCAACTTGTGCTTCACTTGCAGTATTATTTAAGGATTATTTTTCTTCTGAAATACAGAGGAAAATTCATTCCTGAATTTTTGTAGAAGAAAGATGACCTTTTTAAGTATGGTAGATTATTTAATCGTTGATGGAAATAAATTGCATTGTGTAGTCACTCCTTGGTTTATTTACACTGCATGTCCTATAAACATATCACCTTACTAAATTCTCTGTTTACTAAAAGAATGTGGCCAGTATGTCCAGACATGCCTGGTTTTTACTTTTTAAAAACTTCTTTCTCTGCTCTTATGAAAATTAATTTGCTTTAGAAATTACGCTTTCCTGCAAATTGTTGTCAGATAATAAATACAGCCTAAGTGTCAGCCAAAATACACCAAAGCTATGGCTCTCATATTTGCATTCTGTATTCCTTCACTGTCCACTAAGGCAAATTAATTACCCTGTATTTCTTTTGCAAGTCAGCAGGAGGTAAATTGGTATGGTAGAAAAGAAAGGGCAGAGTCTAAAAGAAAATTGTCAATCAATTTGTTAAGTTTTAATTTCTCTTTACTGCACTGTTTTGCAACATCAAAGCCTGAAAATTAAATGCCTGTCATTGCCCTGAGCATTGTCCTAAGTGTTGCTGGCACAGGAACTGTCAGCAGTGAGAGAAAATGTCAGATGGCTTTTTGAATGGCAGCTAAAGGGCATCATGAGGACTTAAAAAATCTGTTTCCTTTAATTTCTAAAAAATAATTCATTAGTTTTAGAGATATTGAATAACATGGACATGAACTTTTTTTTTTTTTTTTGAGAATTCTGGTATCTTGGTCTTTCCACGTGGGAGGGATTCCATCTCAATTAGTTCATGAAAATGATGTGTCTTTTGCCAGTCTAGGTCATCTTCCATTATATTCAATGACCTTTAAGCTTGGGTTTATACATATAAAATAGTGAAGTGTTGAAGAGTGTGTGCACTGCTCCTACTCTTTACTCGTGGGTTTAGATTAAAGGACTGAAGGATGAGGCAGAAGCACAGTGCGTGTATATAAAGGGGAGAGGAACTAGGGTTGAAAGGAGCTGAAAATATCAGTGAATCCTTTTATTTTTTTAACTTTATTTTATATTAGTATTTAGGGGCAAGTCTGGGGAGTTCACAAAAGGCAAGTGGGTTGGTTCCCTCATTGAAGGGGTTAAAGATCTGACTGATCTGAACGTTCAATGCAAGTGCAAATTGAAAGAAGTAAATCTGATCTCACAAGTCTAGACATAACTGTCAGCTACTTTTAGCCATTGTTCTGTATTGATTTTTATGTTCTTATTATTTCATGAACAGGTTATTTTTCTCTTCCTCGGTAATTCTGACCTCATTCAGTAGAATCTCAATCTGTAACTCCCCTTTAACTTTCAAAAAAATCTCTTCCAAAACAGGTTCAGAAAGCAGTTTCCTGTGAATTTTTATGAGGATGTTATGAAAATTAGGGTTGCATTTTTGACCCCATTTAATCTCCAAGCATCTGGCTTGCACTGTTCTGTTTGGTGATGTTTCTTTCCCCCAATATGACTTTGATAAATACTTTTGGTAGGCTGCTTACCCTCTGCAATTCAAAGCATTAGAGTTATTTACTACATTCCTGCAAACTTTCCTATTGTTTCCACAGTCCTTTGTATCAAATAAGTCGGAGACCAGCACCAGCTTTGCAGGAGATTGATTATGTGGCTGTTGATGGCTGCTTCTTTGGTAGTTTTGAATTTCAGTGCAGAGTAAGAAGAACTGTGCATGTACTATAAAATTATATCTTTCTTGCTTTTATTTTCCCTTTGCACATGATGCTTTTATTAAGATGATATACTATTTTTATTTGCCATGAAATCTTAGTTCTACAAAACTAATTTAGTTCAGATGGAAATACTTGACATATGAATTTTTAAAAACTTTGATGTCCTACAGGACAAAATTCTTTTCATGCACCTTTAGTCGATGAGCTGTATTTTTACCATCAGTAATATTTACTTTTTTTTCTGTAGCACAGTAGTACCCGACTGTGAGCAGATACCCATTGTAGTGGGCACTAAACCAGCCCACTACTGATTAACAGAGTTCTTGCCAGGAAGAATTTACAGTCTGAAAGTGAACATAGAGAGGAAAGGAGAGGAAAGGAAGGAGGTTTTATTCTCCTTTTACAGAGGAAAAACTTGAAGGACATAAAGACATTTCACTTCTGTTGAAATCAATTAATTCATTCAAAGTCCACAATCACTCTCTGTATAAGTAACAAGAGAGAAGACACCTAAGTTAGATATACATGTCCAAACAAACATACCGGAAAAAAATTAACATAATATAAACTACCACCAAATATGTGGGTTTACATAAGGTAAATCATGACATGACCATCTGCTGGTGGAAAAGACTCTTCCGGTGAGAGTATTGGCAGCAAAAAACCAAATTGTATTCATGGAAATGTATACATTTCCAGTTCAGTGCCTGATGATCAGAGAAAATTAGGAGACATCTCAGGTCGTTGTGTTCATCCTTGGAAGCTGGTGGAAGTGCCTTCACTGTTTGTTAACCCAGACTTATTGTGGTGTGGTGGTTTTGTTTGTTCTACAGCAGGGTTATAAATACACAGTTTTTAATGCTTTGGTTTACTGGGCAATACCCTTTGGAAGCACAGAAAATGTGACATGTGCAGCGTTTGCCTGCAACAAAACCTCTCATTTATCTGAGGGAGATCTTGGCCTTTGGATCTCTCCTTTCTGGATATCCCCCACACCAGGAGATAACCTAATAAAACTAAAATCCTGAAGTTTATCTAGGTACTTGTATAAAAAGCCCTTTTGATTGAATAATCTTAGAAGAAGACTGTGAGCAGACTCATTAAAATGAAGCACTCAAAATGAGAGGTATATTTGGGAACTTGGTAATGTGTCTGGTTATGCCCACCAAAAAAAAACAATGCTTGAAAACCAAAAATTATATATAATCTTTGTTTTTTGCTCCACCACTTGTTAGCAGCCAAACCAATGTAAGCCAGCTCATTCTGTGTAAAACAGCTCGAGATTCCAAATGGCATCATTTCACTGAGCTAGCCAAACAAATCTTGTATTTTTGAGAAAATCAAATGTTTCATACTTTGTGAGAAGCTTCGCTTTGGTTATTCTCCTGACACAGATTATGGCATAAAATAATTAGATCATTTGAAGAGATGTGTAAAATCTCAGAAGTCAATTTTCCCTAAAATCACCTCACTTAAGCCGTATCTCTGTACTTAACTTACAGAACGCTCTCTTTCAAGCTCAGAGAGGAACTGCTTTTACATTATCTCACTGGATAACAGACAATCCCCAATAATTAATGCCAGATCCTCAGCTCTGATACTTTCATGGAAACCATTAGGCCAATGCCAGTTTACATCATTTGAAGATCTGACCCAGCAGGTATAAAAATGAAAATGGCAAGGCAAAAAAATATGAGCAATTTGATATCAATAAAAATGTGCATGAGGTCAGGGAGGACAGAGCCTTTTCAAGTTTTCCTTTGACTTTTTATCCTAAAGAAGAAAGTTGGTTTTTTCAGTCATTGAGCAAGATAATGTACAGCAAATGATAAATTACGAAAGAAAATAATCTGTTGCAATAAAACCTGGGCAGAGCCCCAAGTACTTGTTCCCAAAGTATTTATTTTTCCCCAGCTGTATTTATGCGTGAATTCAATGATGTTTGTAAAATAAGTATTAGAAATTGTAACATTTTGAGTTATACATGTTTTCAAAAAAAAAGTCTTTCCTCTTTCAAAATTCAAACTTTGACCTTTCTGAAATTTCACTATCACAACTGACAAGGTCCAACTGTTTTTTTATTTTGCAATGTTTTCAGAAAAAGAAATTTCAATTCAGAAGTTTGGATCAAATTTCTAATACAGAAAATTACTCAATTGCCCAGAAAAGAAACTGTAATAGATCAGAGAACAAGTTATTCTCCCACTTTGAGTAGCAAATATATTTTGGCTTGTATTGAAATTATTGTTGCCATAAACTTATGCCCAGAAAAGATATATTAATTACTATTTACAAAGCAAAAATTGAGTCAAATACAAAATTAACTTAAAGAGGGGATGTTTTCTTTTTATTTCACTGTAGCACTCATAGAAAACCTCAAATACAAATGGTTTTAAGGAAAATTACGGTTTAATAATGAGAGAGAAAGAGCGAAAGAAAGAGAGAGAGAGAAAGAGAGAAAGAAAGAGAAAGAAAGAGAGAGAGAAAGAGAGAGAGAAAGAGAGAAAGAAAGGAAGAAAGGAAAAGAGAGGAAGAAACGGAAAGAAAGAAAGAAAGGTAGGAAGGAAGGAAGGAAGAAAGGTAGGAAGAAAGGTAGGAAGAAAGAAAGAAAGAAAGAAAGAAAGAAAGAAAGAAAGAAAGAAAGAAAGAAAGAAAGAAAGAAAGAAAGAAAGAAAGAAAGAAAGAAAGAAAGAAAGAAAGAAAGAAAGAAAGAAAGAAAAAGAAAGCAAGCTCAGACGTGAGACCTGAATGTAGAAAATGACACGTTTGTGCTGCGGCGGAGCGAGAGAGCGCCGTATGAAGGCGCTGGGTGTGCGGCCCCAGATGTGCTGAATTGGCTGCACGCAGGTGGGCAGATAAAGGAACCAGCGGCGGAGCGGGAGCGCCGGGCGGGCTGCGGGAGCGGCGGCCGGCCGGGCAGGGCCGGGGCCGGGCACGGCGCTGCTCTCCCCGCCGGGTGAAAGGCAGGGCTGGGCCCACCTGCTGTGGGGACAGCGGCACACACCCCGGAGCAGAGAGCAGCCAGCTGGATGTGCTTTAGCTGTTCCCTTCTGGCTGGCCCGTGGGGAGCCGCAAACGCGTTCCGGACAGGAGAACACAGGGGCCCTGAGGGCGTCTCGCTAAAACGCGTGACTGGCGCGTACCCGGAGGGAAACTGAGGCAGGAATGTTGGAGGTGGAGTTGTTCCGTGTAGGGCAGTGAAACACTGCTTAGTCCTCCTGAGCCTGTGTGTGGCTCCCCCTCCGGCTCTGCTTTGCCTTTGGAGAGCGTCAGGAGCCGTTCTCAGTCTCTTTCTGAGGGTGAATGACAAAGATAACCCTGGCTGGTGGGCAGCAGCACAGGGAATCTGGGAACAGAGACTAAAGCATGTTCTCCTTCGTAGTGGATCCTACAGAGGAGCAGTTCCCTGTCTGGAATGGTTTGGGTGTATGCTGGGGCCTAGCCTCGTTGTAAGGAATGGAATATATGGAATCAAAGCGAAATTCTATATGGGACAAGAAATGGGGTGGTCTTTATAGCAGGGTGGTCTTAAACTGAGGTTTAATGTATGTACAATATACAAACATTTTTGACAGACCATTAACACCTATAATCTTGTAAATATTTGCAATTTTCTAGATCATAAATATAGCTGCATAAGCAGTTCTTTCAGGACATCATTTATACTCCATTAAAGGTTAATTTACAAGTTAGTACCTTATAGAAAGAAGATATGTGTACTTTTATGTTAACTTTCTGTAAAGGGAGACTGGTGTCTCCAGCAGCAATTTGTAATTCTCCTGTGACGCTCCCAGTGGCACTATTCAAAGCACTATTTGAATTCTTTTCATCAGCTCGTGTTCACAGCAAACTTAATCTTCTGTTTTGGAGGTGGAGGGAGAAAGGAAAAGAAAAGAAAGAAAAAAGAGCTAAATCTTAGGTCTTCTGTCTGTGTCCCCAAGCATCCAAGTGTTTGTTTGAACAGTCTCCCCTGACACGCATTCTCATTTGTCACAGCGCTGGTGATACCTGCTGCTGTCTCTGAGCCCAGCCGAACCAGCCTGGCTGGGCTGGAGGCTGACTCGAGAAGGGGGTCGGGGAGAGGAGAGGTGAATAGTAGGGATTGACTCTGTGGGCTATGACTTTATTCACTGTTATGGCATTTGTGCTTTCTAAAGATCAAAGGCCAGAAAAAAGAAGGTGGGGGCAGGGGGAGAGAAAGAAAATTGTTCGCTGTAGACCTAGTCAGGAGCTTTCAGAAGTGCCTGTGAGAAATTAGGTGCCTCTCTTGCACATTTGATCATTTAACTTTGAAATCCTGGTGAGAGAGCTTAGAGAAGGATCTGAAGAGAAGGGAGAATAACCACTCATAAGTCAGGACTGTTGGGGAAGAACGAACAAGGAAGGTGCCAAATTTAACTGGATTTTGATTTATTTTCTTTTTCTAAATGCCAACTTTCCTTGTTCAGCCTGGTAGTTAAACAAATGAGAGGCTTTAAAACTGCAGTTAGCTGCAGATTAAAAGGAAAAAAAGGAATCTGTTGTAAATGCATATACTTTGTTGCCAGCTATTGAGATAAAAGAAAGCTTTCTCAAATTGTATGATACCGCTTCCTACAATGGTCTCTAAGGGTTTATTCGCCTTCCATAGGATTTCTCATGAAGAAATATGAAACCTTTATGCTTATTACTCACCATGTAGTATATGTTTATCTCCATTATTTGTATCTTAGTACTGTAAAGATTTCAGCAGCATTTTTTTTCTGTTTCAAACCACTGTGCACACTGCAGAATGTTCCAAGCTTCTCTATTTCCTATATGGAGTTTCTTTCAGCTGGTTTCATGCACAAAGCGGAAGGTGGCCATTATGGTGCATTCACATCACACTAAATAGGAGTTAATTATGTATTCTTACTGTACTGTTTCCACTGAAAGATCTTTATAAAAATTGAAGCTTTTCTCAAAACACAATGACATCAACACTTGATTAATTTTCTGAGGCTTAGGGATGAATTTCTAACTAAGGGTTGTGAGAACTGGAAACTTTGATCATTGAAAATTGCTTTTGTAATTTTCCAATCCATACTTACATTTCTTCTCTGAAAAAGGCAGATCAAGGAGTAATTAGAAACTCACAGGCTGCAGACTGGCATGGAGAGGAGGGATTGAGCTTCCCTCTTACCAGGAAGAACTAAATGCAACACCACAGAGTCAGTCCAGTCTGACAGAAATACTCCCCTTGTTTTAAACAATTGTTTGTCAACTCAGAGAAGAACTCTGAGGTACCACTTGTAACCTCAAACTAGTTTTTCCCAATATTTTTTAAAACACATCCTTATAAATCCAGTAGCATCAGCAGTGTTGAAAGAAGTGACTGCCTTCTGTAGGCCTGAACGAATGGGGATGTATTTTGGTATGAAATTCAGTGAAAAGACTGCTACTATGAATGTGGCTGGAGTTGTACCAGGCTCCAGGACAGCACTGTGAATCCTGGTGTCACATCCATGCTTGGAAATCTCAGTATTTTGCATAACCAAGGGGGCATCTTTGATTATTTTGACAGGTTCATTGATCTTGATACCAAAGAGCAGCTGTGGGGATGCTGCTGCTGCTTGATGCCATGTGCTGTGGGGCTCAAAAATCCCAAAAATAGGTTGTAGAGGGACATATTAAAATGGCAGAACTGCACTTCAGTCACACATCAGTCAGTGCCCTCCTGAGGCACAAAGGTTTTTGCTCTGTTGAGTGGAGCGCCGGGTTTGTGTACGTGAATCACAAATGTGGGTTTAATTTATCTTGTAGTAGTTACCATAAATAGCCTTATTATAGTTGATGTTGTAAGTGGGTGGGCAAAACAAGAGTAATCATAAAGGAAAGTCTAAAATTATTCATTCACTAGGGAGGTCATCAAAGAACAGTTTCTTCCTACAGTCACTACTGAAGTGGCTCTGGGGAAGGAATGTGAGATTTAATGACTGTGTAGGTGCTTTAATATAATTTAGCCTGAGAAATCAGTGAGCCTCAATGTATGCAAAGCCTCACACTACTTGGTGGTACTGGGCCTGTAGGTCTATTTGCCAGTACATGTTGAAGGCAGCTAAAAGAAATATTAAAAGCCCAACTTTAATAATAGCCTGAAAATGTAGATTAAAGCAGGATTCGTTCTATTAATTTTTTTCCTAGGAGGAAGTTATTTCAGCTACATTAGAAACTTAAAGGAGTGTCTGTTAACTATTAAATTCACTGTTTAATGATCTAGCAGACTTGCTTGGAATTGCACTAAAAACTTTTTATGTAAATTGGCTCAAAAATACGTTCAGTTACCTCACCTTCGAAGCAGTTCTATGTCACATAGTTATTCAAGCTTCACAGAGGGTTACTTGAGGACACCATTTATGTGGAACATCTTTCTGCTGATAATTTTGTATATTTTATCATGGATGTGTCTCTTACCTTTATCAAGCAAATATCTTTTCCCTTTTAATTTACAGAGTAAGGAATGTGTGTAAAATAACAGTTTTTCTTTGCTGCTGTGGGGGAAGGGAAATGTACCAGTGCTTATGAAATTACTAAGTTATGGTTTGTTTAGGATATAATTAAGACATCAATCAAAAAGGGTTGATTCCTTTACTACCAAAGTTAATGAGATATTAACCAGCACTTTGAAGCTTGATCCAAGCTATCATTCCACTATTTCACAAGTCCTCCAAATTTCTACTTTTATGGTCAGTGGTAGTGCGAAAGAAGACTTTTTAATGTTTTCCTATAATTTTTAAAAATGCTTTTTTATAATTCCAAATGAAAGAAAACAATTTCATCATTGCAATAAATTTCTGGGTATAAGTTATCACTAAATTGTTTTGCTTTAACCGGCTTGCAAATTGACAGTGCAGTGTCTTTCTGGGTGACAGCCAGCTTTGCTGAATGATAACCTGCACAAGTTGAAGGCACTGACAACTCCTGCTGAATGCACCACGCTTCTGATCTTTCAGTAGAAAGCATAAATAAAAGGAAGAGCTCCCAGAGCAGTCTATCCCAAATCCCTCTCTGAAGGACTGTATTTCACAGGAATATTGTCACAAGGATGACCATCAAAATGGGGAGAAAATCAAGATCCTGGTTTTCTGAGAGAGTGACACAGTCTAACAGTTATCTAAATATTTGCTTTAGGAAACTTGATGCAATTTTCAAAAAAGAGTCTTCGCTTCTATGACCTTATAAGCAGACAGCACAGAGGTGATAATTGAAGCATCTTCAGACTGTAATAAACAGCTGCTGAAATGCAGCAGAAAGCTGCAAGTTGAACAGTTGCATAGATTTCTTGTTATAAAATACATTTTTGTTACTTAAAATCTCCTGGACAGCTCTTTATCCATCTCTTCAATAAGTTGGTATTGTTTATATTTCCCTGTATAATACTTCATCCAAATGACTGAGATTGTGGAGGCTTTCCAGAAAGACAAAAAGCTTGAGATAAATACATATATACCCACACTCAAGCAGAGATCCTAAATTGTTTGTTTATATTTTCAAGATCCAATAAATTAGAGTGTTGCCTTCATTGTTACACAGAGTCCATGTGTAGTTGTGCTTCATTTAGCTTTTGGAAAAGCAGATTTCTATTTCCTCTGGCACAGAATACACCTAACAGAGAGGGTGTCCTATTTTTTCAGCTGTTTCTGTACTGCTGCTGTAATTGAAGAACTATGATCAGAAGTTACTGTTAGAAGTCCCCTGTATGTTTTCCTTTCCCAGACCCTGTCACAAACCCATTCTAAAGATAGGTCTTAACACATCCTGCACCATTTGTTTTTAGGTATTCTCATTGAATGATCCAGATATGCATCTATAGGGGCTTTTAAAATTATTTACTAAAACAGCACCTTGCTTTCCTCTACTGACTGAAATTGTATCAATTTTAACTGGTGAGAATTATTTATCTAAGAATATGGCTACTTGTAAGGCAAGGAATTATTCCATCACTGAACCTAAACTTCCATCTATTTTGGTTTCTACATAGTCTATCCTTTGTCTGTCTTTTGGTACTGATTCAATTTTCAGCATCTCTTCCTGCCTTGAACTTTATCTTGGAAGAAGTTGTGGATGCAAGACTGATTTCCCTTATGAAATCACTATTGCTAAGTCTTTGCAATTTTTAAAGAAAATGTGTTTCAGGATTTTTTTTTTTTTTAAATCTATCTCCAAACAAGTGATAGGTGGATGCTCCACATTTGGATTCTCTGACAGCTGCTGTGATGGTATCAGTGGAGGTTAAAGAGACTTTCTGCTTGGCTGTTCAGATTTCAGACAAGGTGCCAATAAAGAGCAAAGACAGTTGAGTGGTGGATATTAGCAAAAAGTTGCAGAATGTTCAGCCTGTGGCTGAGAAAAGTCTTCCACACCTTCTGTGCTGTCCAGCAAAAGAATTAAACCGATCAAAATTGACTGGCCTGTTGTAGTTAGTGCTCAGTAGTTTTGGATGGGAATTTCTGATCCTTGACTGATCGTATTCATTTCTCATTTGTTGAGGTTTTTTGATGATATTTTTGTATAATTTGTTCTTAATACAATACTATTTTCAGAACAAGACAGATAATGCAAATATCCTTTTTTGACCTTTTTTAATCACGACCTGTCAATTGTAAAGAAACACAATTTGGGGTTTTATATTTCCTTGTCCAGTTGTTCCTGGATTAACAAAAGTGTAAAATCTAGTGTTATTTGAAATAGTTCATGTTGTGTAACAGTGTTCTGCTTGTCTTCTCAGAGACAGAGGTGAAAATGAGTTTATATAGAACTAATACAACATACTCTTTATAGTGAGAAAATGGGGAAAAATTCCATTGTAATTACTTTCAGATTTTCATTATTTTAATATTTTACTCATAAGCCTAATTTTCTCACCCATCTGTGTATGCTAATCGTCTGTATTAATTATTTCATATTGGAAGAGACTACTTCATAATTAGTTGGTTGTATAATTTGAAGCAAATGCTACAGTGAATTTTACCTTTTTTTAATTTGGAAATCATCTGCAAGCAGTTTTCTCAAAAGTGCTATTTACAGAAAATTATTTACCTGGTAGTTATACTTCAGGAACTGCTCTCTAATAATGTCTGAAAACTGATTGTGGTTATCTAATATTTCCTTTTTTAATGTATTCTAACTCTCAGTTGCTTTTTTTTAGATAGACACATATGGATGTATTAATTTTCAGTACAGTAATTCCTTAATGTTCTGCATTGCTTTTCAAGAAGAGGAAAAATTCTGAGAAGACACCTAGGTTTATATAATTTTTTGCTTGGAAATACAGTTCAGATGCTGCTTTGTGTAGACAGATAGATGAAGGAAATTAAAAGGGACTGACTCTGCTTTGCAGCATGCACTGAAAAAACCACATCTTGCAGGAAGACAACTTTCACTGCAAATTCAAAGCTTGCCACTGCAATCCTGTTGGATTGTCTTGTATAACTGTGATCACTCCTTGATTTCCCAATGCACGTTTCAAACGTATTTCTGTTATGCAAGTGACATTTAATTCTTGCACTGTCATCTACTGTGAGCACCATGTGCACAGTTGGAAATACTGTCTGAACTTAGAAATAGTTTTCTTTCACATTTTGACAGCTGACTGACGACACAGAACAGCAGTAGCTTGGTACTGCCAAGGTTTGTTAGGGCTGGTGTTTGTGTTGTGGTTTTGTTTTGGATCGCTGAATCTAGGGTTGAAGAAGGAGATGAATGTAAGTGTTTCTCATGTGCAGTGAGGTTTCATATCTGTAACCCACTGGGAGACTGTCCCTAACCAAACCTAAGATCTGAACCATCAGATCTGTAGGAGATAGGAAAAAGGCAGTAATTTAGAGGGGTTGTTATTATTTGCTAACAAAATAGGAGCCCCCATTATGGAATGAAGATCATATTACACGGAGCTGTGGAATTTCACGTAAAATTAGAGAAGATTCATTGCACTTTCAAGCCTAAACTCCTTATTTTTCATGAGGGTCCTATAAATGATTCTGGGTGAAAGTATCAGTTGTATTCTCCATATTATTCTCAAAAGCCTACTGAACAAAATGCTGCATATTAAAATGCTGTTCATTGTTTGTGAAAAAATCTTGACCAAAATTTCTGGTTTCAACAGTGTAGAATTATTTCTTTAAACTCATATTAAAATTATTTGGAATTCTATAAATCAGGTTTTTCTACTACTTATATTTAAAAGCTAAATTCTGGTATAAATAGAGTGAATTCTATGCAATCTTTGTGGTGGTGGACTGGTACTATTAAGCTTGATTCTGTGCTTCTTCAAGTGTTAGAAAACACAACTGCTTCCCTTGTCTTTTTGTGTGTCTCACCATTTCGTGTTCTCCCAGCACAGCTTGTGTGCTGATATATCAGAGCATTCAGTTTTAGATTGCCTATTTTCAGGAGAGGCTGGTAGTTAGTCTTGGATTTCTCACCCTTCTAAAAAATCATTCTTTAAGGACTGCACTTCTTTGAACAATTTTTTTTTGAGTGTCTGGGTGTTCTTCAGAAAATCTGAAGAGCTGTATTATAAAAAGATGATATCACAGTCTCACAGTTGTATTTAAACTGTGAGACTGTGATATAATAATGGGCTCAGTAATCAAACTTTCCTATGATACCAAAATACTAATATTCTAGCTTTTGCTGAAGTACAGGTTCATTTCTTAGTGTTAAGCTGGCTTTTAATATAGACTCATTTAAAGAAAAACTATGGAATCATTCATTGGCCACCAGCTTTATTCTGTTCTAACATCATGTAATCTCATCTGTGGGCTTTTCAAACACAAGTATCAATGTAGCATGTCAGTAATTTGAAAATTCAGTTCCATGGCAACTTCTTGGAGGGGGAGGGTGTAAAATAAAAGTCAAATGAGCCAAAATTGGACAAAATTCCAACATTTCTGTTAATCCATATCATGAGGGATAAATAGGCACTGGAACAATATTAATGTCCAGTTCCAGCTCTCTCACAGGTACACTGAGTAATCATTAGATAAACTCTCCCTACACTCTCCCTACTTTCGTTTTCCTGTTCCGTCTATTTGCAATCCATGGAACTTTTGAGTGTTTGTACTTAGAGCAGTAATTCCAATACAAAACACCCATCTCTGTACTGAAGTCAGTGTGAAAATGTATCTCAGTCTTCTGGTAGAATATTGTAAAAGGGATTACTCTGTCACTGAAAGCTGCTTCGTTAAAAATTTAAAATGGATGATTTTTATATTTTTTTCATGGTTCCTCTTTATCTATGATTCAAAGTTGAAGTTGTTCATACCAGCTTGGCTTTTTTTCTCCCGCTCTGTAGTTCAATATTTCTTTCAGGAAAAGTCACCTTATTTGTATTGAACAGCAGGCAACAGAGCCATCTGCACCAGCAATTCTTAGAACAAACCCAGTGACTCATGTTTAACTCTGCTTCTTCTCAAGTGCAGCTGGAATAACCAAATTAACCTTCTGTTTTTCAGCCAATTTAGATAAAAGATGAAGCCAGACAACAAATTCACCCTGCATACTGATAGTGGCTAATTTTCAAGTTCTTACTAATTATGGCCCCTAATTAAAACCAAACTACATAGTTTTATTAGAAAGTACAGGCAAGAGAAGAGATCAGGTGCTTCCAAACTGCTGGAGCACAAGATTTTCTGTTAGAGGGTTGTATATAATAAACTACTGCCCACCTCATTGCAAATCCACAGCTTTGTTTCCAGCTGAGTAGCAACGCTGGATGTTGTATGGAATCTGTTGCAATTGTGCCTGTTTGGAAAAGTGGATGGAGGCCCAGAATGAGTTCTCCCAGAACGGTGTCTGCAAAGAGGCAAAATGTATTCTCAGTTGCAATCATTCAAAAGACCTGCATCGAGTGAAATGCTGCAGAATATGACCTAAAGCATATTATTTACCAGTTTTTAAGAAGTTACAAAACAGGTATTAAAATTGGTGTGATTTTTGTGTTTGTGCACATTTTTGTGTTTGTGCTTTGTGTGTATGTGTGAGGGGGTATTTTTGGGAGGATGTTTGATGCTGAAACCAAGAAGAGTATCTGAAGTAAAACCCTGAACATTTCTTTGGGTCCCAAGGCTCAGGTGTCACACTGATCAGTGCTGTTTGAGGGGTAATTCTGTTGCCAGCACTGAATATCTGTAAGATTTCACTTGGGCTCAGTGTTGCCTGTAGCAGAGACTGACTGGCTGCATTACCACGTGAGAGAATTCCGTGCAGGTTTGTGGGGTACTCATTACAAGTTTTCTATGACACACATTCATACAGACCATGCCCCTTTTAAAAAAAATACAGAGAAAAAGTACTCAGTGAGAGGTTTCACATTGTGTGAATTCCGTTAATTTTTCCTTATAGCACCTCATAATTTTCCAGAACAGAGATCGTTAATCATCCCAAAGTGTGTAGCAGTTTGGGCAATAGCTGTAAGACCACCAAATGCTGACCCTGAAGGAAATTAATTACTAAAGGTGAAAAGCAAGTGTTTTCTTAATTAAACCACCTAAGCTGCCTGGTTTTGCAAATATTTATTAACACAATTCAGATGAAATCAGATCAGCACTTCTGGCTGCAGAGAGTGTTGTTTCATTGGACCACGAGTCCTCATTTCCAAATCCATATCCAATCTTTTAACACAGCAGCAAATTATATTTCCCATCTGTCACCTGTGACAACACTAATGAATGTAATAACTGGATGGTGATGTACAAACACTTTTGAAGTACCTCATTTATAAAATATAGGTAGTAGTTATTTATAATAAGCTGTTGAGGAGTTGGGGTTTTATAGTTTTTGAAGTTAATTTTTATATTTTCAATTTGCTGCATGTAACTGAAACATAAGTGAACATCTGATAACCAAACATTCTTGATACAGGAAACTTTTAGGGCATATGAGCGTGATATCTCATGGGTTTTCCCAGCCAATGTCTCTATTCTAGGACTAACAAGTGCTTTACCATGATTTAAAGAACAAAAGGTCCTGAGACTAAACCAGCTCTGGCCTTGAGTTGTCCCACCCACAGTGGATCTGGGCACTTGCCAGAGTCCTGTCGTGTGCCCTAAGCACCTCCTGCCCCAAGATTAACCAGCATTGTTCTTTTTGATTTGAGGGTGGGTGAGAAGGAGTAAAGCATGTCCCAGAGGGGCTATGAACAGGATGGAAGTTCATAGACTCTTGCTAACACGTCAGGATTTGGCCTATACCACAACCCCTCCTGAAGAATTGGCCTGAAGGCTTTGCTAAGTCAGAGTTTGAATATGGGAGATAAACCCAACAATTTTATAGTCTGAATCAGATTCTCTTTGACCTGTTGGAAAACAGAGTAAGGCATGCTGCAACCAGCCATGAAAAGTAGGAGTTTATTTCAGATTAATTTCTCACCTTTGGAGTTGGTCAATGCATTAGTTTGGATGTGATGAAGAGAGAGAAATTGGAAGAGAGGCTGTGAACTAAATCCATCCAAAAAGTGTGTGCTCATTAGGGAGCAATTATCACTTTGTATTCTGATCTTGTTTGTGTGGTGGAGATGGGACTCATGGCAACACAGCAAGGCCAAGTACTGATGTTTATCGCTCAGTGAGAGGCTGACATGACTAATTGAGAGTGAACAGATTCATCAGGTTTCGAGCTTAACAAAAGTGATGAGAAGATATGTTCATGAACTGCTATTCTCACCACTCCAGTTTTTAAAAGCCTCCACTACAATAAAAAAGGAATGATTTTTGGCAAAGTATGTTACAGATCTGCTATGTTCTAAACAGAAAAGGTTTGGTTGCACTTCCTGCCTTTTAATTTCACTTTTCTTGAAATGTTGTACTTAAGGAAAGAACAATCCCGTATTTTGAATTTTGGCACTGATTTTGCTGTGCCCCACACCCCTTGTAAAAGATAAACAATCATATGTCCTTGTCTCTCTAAACTATAAAAAGGTTTCAACAAAAACTGTTACGTCCATGTGCATTGCCTCTGCAGTAAACCTTGGATCCCTAGATCCTGCAGCAAACCTTGGATTATTTGAAGCTATCATAACTGCTCAGCAAAAAATGAATGTTTGAATGTTCATTTGAACCCATTGTGAAAAAGAATGGCACTGGCAAATCTAGAATTACTTCACAGCAATCACTTCTATTCTGTTTAGGATTTTGCATTGCTCCTGTGAGACGTTGGTTTGGAATTCCTCAGAGTTATTTTCACAAAAGACCAAAGGACTGCAGTATGAATTCCAGCCTGTGGAAAATGCTCACAGCCAGGCAGGGGGATGCTTCCCTATTGCAAAGATAACCTATAGGGCTACTCACAAAAGCTGGTCCAGGGAGACAGATCTCCTGGTTGTTCTTCCTCCGATAATGCAGACAAATGAGCTCTTGGTTTGAATTGTTGTTGTCTAGAACAATCTGTCTCCATCAGGATCTGAACAAATTATTCTCCCCAGGTAAATGTTACCCTTTGAAAACAGCCCCTCTCTTCCCACTCTTTGTCCTCAGTAGCAAAGTTTTCCTGAAATGGTACCTTAATCTGGGTTATTTGTGGTTTGTTTGGTGGGGGATTTGTTGTTGCTGTTGGTTTTGTGTATGTGCTTCTTTTTAAATGTCTGATTTTAATATGTTAAAGTAATTGCCCATAAACAGACTTCCGCTTTTATCAGGGCAAACAAGCTTCTCTTTAAGGAATATCTGCTTAATGAAATAAACAGTGCTTGGGGACCACAGAACAGCAGGAAGTTGTTCTTCTGTTATCAAAGTTGTTTCTTTATTCAGTATGAAAAATAATGACACTCGTGTAGTACTTTATAATAGATGCTCTTATACAAGTTTTGAAGAAAAGGGAGATCAATCTTCAGAAATAGGCCTTATATTAATAAGTACACTGCTAATTACTGCAATCATACAGAAGTTGCAATGACACCTATCTATATATTTATATGGTCTTTTTGTTTTTAAAGACTGTGTCACGAGCCTAAAAATGTCTTTAGCTTAAAAAAGAAGGTGCTTCTCTGGGATGGTGTGTGTCTGCCTCTGTTCAGCTTTGTTCCATGCTCAACTTCACTAAATTCTGGTTTTTCTTTATTCTTTCCTAATCTAGAAATTGCCAGCTATGAAAAGCCTGTTAATTTCTGTTTGTAAAATGTTCTGCTGTAACTTGAATTAAATGCAGTGCAGCTGGGAGTAGTCATGGCTAAACAATACATGGCATAAATTATCTCTGTCTGGAGTGTCTGACTAGATAACATAATCAACAGGAGGCTGACAAAACATCACAGCCGCCTGTTGTTGCTGACAACTTCATTATTTCCATGATGTTCAGCTGGGTAATTTGCTTCTGAGGAACAGCAGTATCTTCAGACATGTCCAATGGCCTTATGTACTCTTCTAGGCTTTCTGAAGCGGGATGTGTTTGCACAGATTTAGGGATTATTCTTAATCTGGAGAATAAATGCAGGAACCCTCAGCAAAGAGCTCTGCTCAGCGTTGGTTTTGCAGTACAGCAGCATTCCCATCAAGCACACCTCTTGGTAGGTAACAGCAGCTGCTCTTTGGTGCCTTGATTCAAACAGGAAGGGCTTTGAGGATCTGATGGACTTCTTATATTATTTTATTTCTGTTTACCTTAACTAACACTCCAAAAGATCCCAAATGACTCAGTAGTTTTGTGGTTCTGGCAGGCCAGGCCTGATTCTATTCCACTGCAGCCAGGAATTATCCTTCTCAGGAATTTTCCAAGTAAAAAGACTAGCAGGGTTAAAAAAGCCACTGTGACTGTATGAAAGACATGCCATCTTTAAAGAATTCTGACCAGACAGTTCTGAGTTTCTGCTAGTTCATCTAAAATCATGTTGTGAAATACAAGCAGCAAGTCCTTAGCTGCCACAAAGATGGAGAACTCCTCCCCCCTGCATCCTTCCTCGGGAAGTGGGAGTCTGCGAGCCGCAGGCACTGGTGCATCTGCCAACTCCAGCCCTGCAGCAGAGCCTGGGTGTGCCGGATTCCAGGCTGGGCTGACAGAACCGTGGGCTGGGAGCCGTGGCTACAGAGGAAGCCTGGGGGAGCCAGGGCTGCCAAGCCCACTTCCATTTGCTCACTTACACCACGGGTCCCTCAAATATTTCAGAACACTTGGGAAAATTCTTTTCTAAACTTAGTCCAAACATAATTATTTTTTCTTTACTCACAATTTCAGAATTTTTCAAGTTTGATCACGTCTGTGACTGATGAACTGGGAAATAATTGTCTTTTTTATAAGTATACTGAATACTTCTGTGTCTCTGTGGATAATGGGTTATTTGCTGTGGATTTGGATCAAGAACATTGGCTAAAGTAACTAGTGAAATAGTAAGACTCAGATCAATGTCCTTGAAGAAACACAAGAAACCAGGGAATAGGACAGAGAATTAACAAATTGGCAAGGGGGTATGTGTGAAAGATGATAGGTAAACAAGAAGCCAGAGAGATAGGAATTGCCAAAACCAGAGTTGGAATTTACTACAGTACTTTACATGTATAAAAATGTGCAAGAAAGAATGAGTGTGGGGACAAAGAAAGATATGCTTTTATAAGTTTGTTTGGGGGGGTTGTATTGTTTTTATTTTACTTTTCCCACTGTATACTTTTGACTGTATGAAAAAAAACCACCCCAATATCTTGTTTCAAGGAGAAGAGTCACTAACTACGTTTCTAGTAATGGATTTTTAAAATGAGAGTGCACACAGATGCCAGACAGAGTTAGCCTGACCATGTTACTTTGGGAGGGGGGTGGAGATCCCATTGCCAGGTATCCAATCTGCCGGGCTCCATTGCTGCGACAGCGGACAGAGATCTGATTTTTGAGCAATATTTGTTCTTTTAGTGTGATTATGAACAGTGTAAAATACAGCTTTGTCTCTCATGATGGCAACAGCTTTGCCATTGACTTATTTGCAGGTAAAGTCAGGCTCCATGTGAGTTTCTTCGCTCCAAACTTCCCACCCGGTTCCTAGTGGGAAAATCCAAATGTTGTTTACGAGCACGGCGCATGCAATATAAAACACGGGAACGCTGGTTTCTGGGGATGGAGGACGTGCTATCTACTGGAATGCCGTCTGCAAGGACGTCGCGTCCTGGGGGCAAGGCGGTCCCTGTGTGGCCGCCGCTCCAGGGACCATTCCAGGATTTTGGAGAACTGGGTGGACGCTGCCACCTATCGATGGATGGAGGACGCGAAAGCCCGAGACCTTACACTGAGCTCCTCATCCCTCACCCCAAAAATGTCTCAGTGTCCGGGAGGAACAAACAGAATTTGCTAAATGGAGTTAATGGCCAACGTAACGCTAAAAACACCTGTGATGTGCAAAGCTGAGAACAACACAGGGTGAAGGTCTGGGTGACTGTCACTGAATCAGCCACTTTGGGTGGCCTCTTTAAACAAAATGTACCACTAAATGTACATCTTCACAAAATGTGCAGCTTTAGCAGCAGTAAGAACAATAGCAGCTCGTGGGATCAGCTCTCGTTGTGTGCTGCATGTAGGGAACTCCCAGACTCATCTATCATGGAAGGAAAACCTGTCGCAATAGGTTAAGTCAACAGTGTAAGTACAGCCAGCAAAATACTCTGTGCAACTGCGAAGAGTGAAATGCAAGTGCAATAATAACTGCATGACTGCTCTGTCCTCTAATGGAAGCATCAAAGGCTGAGGATGGGCAGGTTTCTGCAGGAGATCAGACTAAAGGATCTGCTTCCATGTGTTTTATCACAAACCCAGGGGTTTGTTTCTGTAGGTCTTTTAGTCTTCTTCATTTCCAGAAGTGGGTGTAGGTGCCTCTCACACTTATTTACAAACATTCAGTAATAATTTTTAATAATTTCATTTTTTATCATTTTCTAAATGTATGGTTACTTCTTTTACCTTACTGAGCATTGTTTTGTGTCTTCGGGCTTTTGAACAAGTTAATGAATGGGTCAAGAAGATTATAAATATATTTACTTGATACAAAAAACTAATTGTATTTCACAGAACTAGGCTCGGGCAAGAAAAATTCCTGACTTTTACTATCTACTAAATAGCATTTGGGTAGAAAAAGGCCTAAGCATTTAAATATTTGAAATGGCAATTGCAAAAGGGCTGCTTTCCACCAAGCTGAAGGGAGAAAGAAGAAGAGAGAAGTAGTATTGAACCACAATGAGAAATTGCTAGAAAATTTTTAAGAATAGACTAATTTCTGCAAATTCACTTTAGATTTTCCCTTGAAAACAGTTGGAAATCGAGAATTCCTTTACAAGTGAGTTCCTTAGATGAGGTCTGTACAGACCAAAACAAACCTTAATTGGGGATTTTGGCTCAGAAGAATTATCCCTATTTAACACAGCACTGAAAATTGAATTCTTAGGTTTACATTTATTTTTAACTGATTTAGACATTTCAGATTTTCAGCATGCTTATTTCCAGATAGTATCTCAGTGTTAAAGAGGTATTTGGTGGTTTTCGAAAGATTTCCAATTTCCCCCTGTTGGCAAGGAGCAGTGACCTCAGTCAGCTCTCTGACTAATGATCCTTGGAAGGAGCTGAACAAAAGAGGGAATCCTGTACACGGATGGCCTGTGATTTTCATGGTACAGGAGAAGGAATGTCGTGCATAGAATATTGTAATAGCACTTTGCAATTCTCTGCTGCAGCAAAGCATGTAAGTATTTGCATTTGATATTCTCATTATGCCCTGGAAATACATCTGTGTGCATGCTTACACACACGTGAATAGGCATGCCTGTGTGCCTATGGAAAACCCTCCAAAGAATGGTTTGATCCATAGCCAGATTAATTTAAAAAATACAGATTAACTTCAAGTTCCATGACATACAAACATCAGGCCCAGGACTACATTTTAGCTTCAGCTACTTGAGCAAATGGATGTACTTGGGTATGAGGCACAGCATCCTCAGCTGAGATTTGAAGTGTGGGAGAATCAGGCTGATCAACAGATTTTGGGATGTTTCCAACATTTTCCAAAAATTGAGCATCATGTCTGAATAAATCCAGGGAACAAAATTCAGCAGATTGTAAGAGTAGCTTTGGTATCTCCTTAAAAGCAATCAAAAATACTTTTTCTGTAGATATTAATGGTCACTGGCTATGACAGACCCAGGAGCTGCTGTGTTTTGGTTCTTTTCTACTATCAGATGTTGCACTGGAGCACTCTGGTTGCATGAATTTAACCCAGTGGACGGTCTAGAAGGATAACAATTTTCTAGATTGTTGTTTATCTTTGATTGTCACCTTCACTGTTTTTAGAATTCTGTATATGGGTATTTCAAATATTCCATATTTGACTTTGTAACATTTTTGTGGGTTTCTGTGGGTTCCAGCATTTGCTTTTTTTTGCCCAATAGTAAAAAAAAAAAAAAATATTTTGAAATATCACTGTTCTACTATTTTGGAAGCTCCTAATGCAGACATTACAGGATCTGCTTTAGCTGAAACATCCGTAGAGTGTGTTTTTGTTATTCATGTAATAATCTTTTTGAGGCGTAACCTGTTCAGGCTGGGAGCTTTCCAATGATGTTGCAGATGTCCCACAGCTATGGTTGCTGCTTTTGTTGCTATGATTGCAGACAGCTGTAGTGGTAGCTTGCTTGGAGAAAGAAGAAACAATACATCACATGCAACAAGCACTACTGCACTGTGAATTTCTCCCCCTCCTTTTACTGTTTTAGCATAAAACCAACTGCTTGAGGATGGCTGCATTAATGTCCTTTTGCTCATACTTCATGGCAAATTAATTACAATCACAGTTTTGTTTACTCTGGCTGTAATTATTTTTTCTATTTGCACGCTGTGCTGCTGATCAATTTTGAAGGCTACAAGAGCTAAAAGCACAAAGAAGTCATGCCATCTCTCACATGGAGGCTTCACATATTAGTCACTCCTACAGCTGCACAGGTAACTGGGACAGAGTTAAGGCACCAAACATTCTACCTGTGATACAACACTACTTGCTTTAAATACTGTTTTGCTCTGAGGCTTTAGCAGCAATCTTGGACTTCAGTAATTACTAGTAATAGGCTTTTTCATATCTGATCATTCATGCAGTGTAAGGAAGAGATTTACTCATTCTGCCCAGAGGCTGAGCCAGCAGAGACAGCAAAGCTAATGTGATTCATTGAAGGAAGACAGTGGACAATTACCAGCAACTTGTTCACGTTTTGCCTTGGATAGCCTAAGCTGGTAAGTCAAATTTAACTCTTTAATGCATATATTCTTAATTATTAGTTTCAAGTGTAAGATTGATTCATAAACGTAGAGTGTTGAGTGGTTTCTCAGCTGTTGTGTTTTCCTAAAATCCTAAGAGAATGCTTTTACAGCTATGCTGTGCCCTACCAGTGCACCTGTCTATAGAGTGGAGCATATACGTGCCACAGACAACAGAGAGCGATCTGTAATTTAGGTATTTATTTTTCTTTCTCTGCAATATGTTTTTAAGGGACATGAATATTAGGTCAGTATTTGACAATTAAAAAGGAAAAAAACATAAAGCTTTTATAAAGGTAACTATTTTATATTCATTTGTATTTGAATTTGGCTTTTAAAGGACCCTGGTGATGGGGAATGAAATGGTTACTTCAGTGCTTAGGTGCAAGTAGACGTCTGATCACAAAGATGAAGCTGCAGGATGTGCAGCATGAAATGTGTTTTGGGAGACCTTGGTCCCTGGTTTGGTTCATGCTGTAGCACAGTGACAGTCACACAGACTGGTTTGATGGGTGTTTCCAGGCTAGGGCAGTAACTGTTTCCCCAGAGATCAGCTGCAAGACTTTTGTGCTCTTTAATTCTTGCAAATGCAAACTGCTGTTAATTATGACTGGTTATAAGGGGAGCTGCTGTTGTTATTTTGTCTAGTCTTGCCTTTCTCTGTAAAACCTGGTGCTGTGCTGCCTGTTGCAGTGCCCAGCTTGCTGTGGGGATGCAAGCTAGATCACACAGGGCTACTCCAAACCGTATGGAGATGTTCTTATGTCATCCTGACCGATGTCAGCTTGGTGCAGAGGGTTCCATAGGTGAAAATCTCAAATGGGTCTCAAATGTTCTGCACATCTCCTTTTTCTAAATTATTAGTCTTTGATGTGCTGTAACAATTTTAGTTCTGACCATGATATATCCTCAGGCTAAGTGCATTTCAGCTGGGGGATTTGTTGTTTCAATCAAGACAATGCACATTTCAGGTCTTCACCTGATTGTTGAGGCAAGGATATGGTTGTAGAAGAAATCAAAATAATAACTTTTAAAAGGAGCCTAAAACGGCTTTCATGAAATGAAAAAAATGCCAACGTCCAAAAAACTCTGTGCTTTCCATCACAGAATCATGTGAATCGAGCTCTTTTTCTTATTGCTTATTATGATTTTGCCCAATCTCATTCCCATTGCTCTACTGTGAGTCATTTCTTCAGCCTAATAAGATCCCATTTCCAGAAAGTTTTCCAGAATATGCAACTTGCCTTTTTTTTTCTTTTTTTTTTTTTTTCATTTCATACCTTGTGTGTGTCTAAGAAGGATGCTAAGTATGGTCATCTGCAGTAGCATTTTGCTACTTATTGTTTCAGTACACTGGTGAAAAAATGCAGCTCGTTTGCATCATGTCATTCCAGCTATTGCTTTATTGTTCCACATTAATTCCCTGAACTTGTTTGGGATATTGATGGTGAGTATACAGGGAACATGTCTATGTTTCAAGTCATTTGTGATTCACCAATTCTGTGTGGATAGCAAAGATGCCATCTGTTTTGTTGTTGAATAGCTGCACTTTTAAGAGTGTTTACTTAGCTTCGCTATAGATTCACCTGCTCTTGACTTCATAGAAACATTGATGTCGTTATAAAAGATTCTGTTCTCTTCTACCATCAGTGTCAGACTTGGGAGCTGCTCTGGCTCTTTACTGACAAGGCTTCCATGTTGGCAAGGGCACGCTGTGGTTACTGTCCTGGAAGTCATTGATTAGGTGGTTTCTAACACCTAATGTTGTTTTTTTCTGAACGGATAAATCCTGGTTCATTGATCAGATCAAGGTGGGAAGGAGTCCAGCAACCCCAAGGAACTGTAATATCTGGAGTCAAACTATGTTTAGTCACAGTCCATAAGAACTTTAACCCATGCCATGAGAAACAGACTTGTTACTTAACTGCTGTGAGACTTTTCTGGGTTGGTGACACAGATTAGCAGCCCAGTGATGCATAAATTCACTTTGGTTCAAAGCCTACACCAGCATTCTAGAATGCTGTAACATGCTTAGAGACTCCAGTTTCTTTTTATAGTATTCACATTGGAACAGAGAAAACAGAACCTGAGTTCTGAATGTGTATTGGGAGAGGTGTCACTAAAACACTTTCCCCAAAGACTCAGATTTCCTGGAAAACTGTCCAAAAACTGACAGGTGCTTCTCCTTTACTTGCTCAAGTTAGTATTTTCTCATAAAAGCAAATGCTGCTGTCGAGTTGTTCTCTGTAAAAATTTGAGATTCTGGAAACAACTTCTCTGCTTCTCAAGAAAAGCTTGAACTTGATGACTTTTAAGAGATTATGTGACAAATATTGGGGCAACTGAGTTTAAGGAGATGGAGACAAATACACTTCCTGTATTAGTGAAGGCTGGAGAAGAGATAGGGCTTTTTGTGAGTCAGGCTGGCAAAATACCTTTTTTTGGTAATTATTTAAATCCTTGAGAGTATTAAAGTCAGCAAGCAGGGAGTTTGGTCTAGTGAGACAGAGGGAGGACTTTATCAGCCTAGAGAACACTGATAGAGGCATAAGCCATGTTAGCTTTAATACCAGGCATTCTTGTTTTGTTTAATAATACCACAATAGGTAGGAGAAGTCCTACTGAGTAGATGTTCCTAATTTTTTTTAATGTAAACCTATTAAATATCTACACAGCCCCTCAGTAAATTCCCATATGGGCTTCATGAAGCTCGAAACCTCTCCTGTGCCACTCAGATGTGCTGAGCCTGTTGCTTTTCAAATAAAAAACCATAATCCCAAAGCAGACACAGTGCAGTGTGCTGAGCTGCCTTTGAATTAAGAATTGGTTGGGTCTATTCTTCTTTGCCCTCATCTTGACGGTGGTTAGGTTCATGTGGGAAATGCAAACTGTTCTTTCTGTCCTGAGTTCACTACTAACTGTGTGGTATTTGGTATTCAAAACTTGTAGTCTTGGAATCAAATTATTTTGAGAAATTGAAACTTCCTCTACAAACATGCCTATGGTAGTTACTGGCCTATTTTTATTTACTATTTGAGTCTGTGTTTTGACCCATACCTTATTGATGAAAAGAAGAAACTCTTGAGAACAGAGGCAAGAGGAGAAATTTATGTGGGACAATCTGTTGCACTATGTACTAACAGCAACTGGAAGCGTTACTCTAAGTAACTGAGAATTAAATTATTATTAAATTTGGAAAATTGCTGAGTTTCTTTAAAATATTAGTAACATAGAAAAGTGGAAGGTGGATAATCAGTTTACTCTATAAACTAGAGAAAATAAATCAAAAATCTTTGCAGTATTGCTGCCTCCTGAGTCCCAGAGAGCTGCTGATCATCTCCACACTTGCACATTCATTTCAGGGATGCAGCTCACATAATTCCCTTCTGATTGCACACTGTTGTTCTAATGTACCGGTCTTTTCATCACATATGACAATTGTGTTGACTCTGTCTCTCTTCATTCAGAGACTTGGTCTCTCTTCAATAACCCAGGAGCATGGAGAATATGTGAAATTATTTGTACTAAGATACCTTTATGCTCAGGGTGTCTGCTCACCGCAGTGTGCATTGAGAATGGAAGATGTAGAAAGCTTAGGAGACCTGGGTGGTGTCTTTAATCTTAAGGACAAATACCTGCCAAAACCAGCCTCAACAGCAGGGTGAGTGTTTAGTAAAGAATGCTTTTACTGGAAATAGTCATTAAAGTCTGATCCTGCCATCCAATTTGCTTAAAAGAAGGCTGAGACCATGAAAACGAAAAGAAATTGTATCATAGTACAAAAGAAAGCTAAATATTATTTCCAGAAAAGATAGTCAGAAAGGGTAGCCAGGTTTACTATTACAACTGTCAAGTCACCTAGAGAGACATTCTGCCTTAGAGATGTGTACACACTTTTGTCAGGGGAAAAGGAAGTGTGAAGAAATGGTGCATTTTTGTCACCTTTTCACTTAGAAATCCATGGGAATAGTTTCCTATGCCTGCAGCTGGGTCAAATCTGATTCTTAGTTTCCCTTCGGAAAGGCAAAATTATTCCCACATAACGTAATTCCAGAGCTAAATATTAATTCAATTTTTCCTAATACAGAAAAATTGCTGTAATGATAGAGCATAGAAAGTATTGTTTAATTATGAGATAATACATAAATCCAATTAGGTGAGGCAGCCAGAGAGAGGCAGCAGTCCCTCTTGGAAGGGTTTGTACTGTGAATGGACAGGGCAGGGTAAAGTGATACAATATATAGACAACCAGTGCCTGCCCACTACCTGAGGAAGGAGCCACTCAGGATGAAGCTGTCCACAGCAACATTTACTTTTCGGTGTCATTTTTTCTGACACCTGTATTACCAGAACTCACTCTGTCAAAAAGTTGCTTCCCTTATTAATTGAAACCCTTCCTCCTTATACAAATTAGCAAATAATTCTGGGATGGTCTGTTTTATTTTTCCATCTTTAATTGTCTGTCTTCATAGATATCCATGGGTCTAATTCCATAAAGAGCAATTTGCCATTGAAAAAGCCCAAAACGTGCCTCCGTGTGTCCAGAAGCTGTGTGTGACAGTGATTTCAGCCACAGCAGCCTCGCACTGTGTTTCAGTGACACACTTCTGATCAATGATGCTGGTGTAGCAAAACCTCACTAAATGGCTGCTGTTTTCCTTCTAGAAACCCCTGGCTGAAAATGACCCAGCAAATGCATAACTTAAGTCTCCTGCAGAGCAAAAAGCACAGCATGCCATCGTCCCCCAACGCTGCCAAGCGGCTGTACTGGAACCTGTCGGAGAAGCTGAAGGGCAGCCACACGTCCTTTGATGAAGCCTATTTCAGAGCTCGCTCCGACCGCCTCAGCCTCCGCAAGGCCTCCGTGGTAATTACCTGATCCCTATCAAACTGCCAATTTACTTTCCTATTAATCTCCTTAATCAGCTGGCTTTTAATCTGTGCAATTCTCATCATCTTGCTTTGTTCCCTGCCCAGTGCTGTATGTGCTTCTGAGCCCTACCATTTATGATCCTTTGTCAAAAGAGAGTTTCACCTCCTTGAAGGGTAAAGACAGGCTACCTACTCAAGTGATGATGCTTTAGTTTAGGAGTAAAGTTGTAACTTGTCACTTACATGACAAAATGTGTGTTAAATATACAGATGCAGATGCTTCTCTTACAAGAAAAGAATGAAAAGTATTTTGAGAAAAGTGAAGATGGCTTTAGTAGAAGTTCCCATTCTTCCAAATGCAGAATAAATTTTTCCAAATTCCAGAACAAATGGAACTTTCAGGCATGACAGATAAATAAATGCAAGGCTTTTCGCAGACTGTGGTGATGGTCAGTAGATAAGACTATGGAAGAAAGTGATCACATTGTGAAGCAGTCTAGCCTGGATACCCCAAGCAAATCCCAGCCAAGCACTCTGGTACCAGCACAGTAAAATATAGAAACACCTGCTGGAATTAATCCTCACAAGGGCTCCTGCTGCTGCCAGCGCTGGTGAAGTTACACAACCCCCAGTGCATACCTTTTGGAGAATGGACTCTGTCCCAGAAATAATGGCCCAATGTAAGTTCTGTGTACAAAAGAATCTTTTACATTTGCTGGAGGAAGATGAACCTGCTTGTTGATACTGCCAAGACAAAATAAATTCCACTTTTCCGTAAGTAGGAGGAACAGACACATTCTTCAGTGTCTCCTCTGAATTATTTTGAAGAGTTTGTCTCTACTTCTGAAGAGCAGAAACTAATGACAGTGTCTGTGAATGCACCAGGAGATGCCTCTTGGAACCAGTACTCTGCTGCACTAGATCAGATGCTTAGTGCAATGCAGGACTAAACTCAGAGTATGGCTGGGCCAGATAACAAAAATGTTACATTTTGTCAGAAGGAAAAAGGACACTCTAGACTCCTTTAAGACCCAAAAATTTCTTTATGTAAGAGACATATATAAGATTCATATATTATATGAATCAGTGCAAGAATTAGAAATTATTTTTAATTCAATTAGCTGATGCTGTCCCCTAGGATCGTGCTTTCCTGAAATCAGAGGACCCTTGCATGGCCCGTGGAGACTGTTGTCTCTCTCCTATGGAAAAAGACCATGACCTGACAAAAGCAGGGGACCATGGCTGCTTCCTCTCAGCTCTTCCAGAGCCAATAGATTCTTGTTTCACCAGAGAAGCCTGAAATTCAAACAGGGCTTGAGAGCTGGAAAACAGCCTTTGCATGGTAGCCAATGGCTGTGCTCTTGAGGCCGTGGGTTTCCAGATGCTTTTCAGTTTGTAGTGATGATTTGAATTGAGGTCTCAAAGTATGAACTGTGGGGAAAGATTATTTAGATTTATTTTTTAGCCACTATCTTTTCTTGACTTTTTTCCTCAATTGCAAGCTTGAGTGTGACTGAGGGAGTGAAGGAGGAGGATAAACTAGTGCTGAGGACATGCCAGAGCAGACTGACATGTAGGCTGAATGAATGCCAGGCTGTGAGCATATCTTCTGACCAGGGTTTATCTAAATACACACTTCAGATTACATATTCCTTCAGTCATGGGCTCTTCTGTCATACTTAGCTAACAAGAAGATAAATTGCCAATGAGCTGAGCCAAAGGATTGAGGAGCAGGGCACTGCTGCTGGGGGCCGAGTCCTCTGCTAATCCTGAGCCAATAACTTACAACCCGAGTTCTGTCCCTTTTCACTGGATCTGTCAGGCAGTGGGAGTGCCTATTCCATCAGTCATCATCATTAGGAGACTTCATTTCATGTTGTGTGGGTGTGGATTTAATGGGATACAGCCGTTCCTGTGCTAACTTTGCTCCCCCAGCCCCCTACAGTGTCATGGGAGTGTCACAGCTTTTGTCATTGACAAACACCCAGCAGAGGAACCTGTAGGTATCACCAGTCTGGGGTCTGAGCTGGTGTCCACAGCACGCAATGAATAGACTCCCACTTAACTCAAGAGGCTTTGGATCCCATTCTATCCATTCTGCTTGTTGCTTTCCCAGTTTTCCCCAGAAATAAACAGCAAGGGAACCATTACTGAAGGGGTGGAAATATTCCAGGTCAAGCTGCTGGCTCATGTGTTCTCTAATCACTGAGTTTCTGTGCCACTGAGCGAAGTCAAGGAGTAAAATCATGTCTCCAGACAAGTGAACAACATTTATTAGAATTTGTTTTCTTTCAGCTTTGGCAAGTGAAGAGTTTTCTTTCCACTCTCTCTTGGTGTGCAACACTTTCCATTCAGTAAATTGTTGTCTTGCTGCAGACATAGCAATGTCCCAAAATAGCTTTATTCTTGAACTCATGTTTATCAAAACAAGTCTTTGCAGAAACTACTTTACCACTTTTTCCAACTCCAGTAGCACATAGTGGACTTTTTCAGTCAAAATTAGAGCAAATACCTTGAAAGGGGCACTTCATTTTAATTAAGCTACATGAGATTGCATTTCTAAACACTCTGGCACTGAATCACTTACTGGAACGTGGTTATTACTTACTGCAAAGCAATACTGTAGTTCTTTTCAGTATGTACATTTGTGCATCACAGTAACACCTAAATAAATTAATCACATAACACAGCTGTCCAGCTAATGATTAGAGGCAGCAGGACTGAGTCAAGGAAAAAGCAATGTAAAAACTGTTCCTAAACTTCACCCAATCACTTTTAAACGTGATTCAGTTTCTCTTTGAATTTAATGCTTTTGTCCTTTCAGAGCAGAAGAAAGTTATCTAGTAAAGGTAAATGATGGCAGAAATCAGAAGGCTCCTGTTGGTATTTGTGACAATACCAGCTGGACTAAAATTGAGCACTTGGGTCTAAAGATATTACTTCTTATACCTGTTTGGATTTCTTATCCTTGAGCTGCAGATGTCTGAAAAATGCTGCAATACTAGAGGATCTTCTACACGGAACGTGATAAGCTTTTTGCAGAAAACTGTATAATTTTCAAATATATTTCTGTTTTCTGTATGAAAGCAAATAGTTGGGGAAAAGTTGGTCAGGAGTGCAGGATGTTTTTCTGGACTTGGAGAGCTGGGGTGGGTGCAGACTTCCAAATGGTGCAGTTCACTAGCAGGTGTGAAGATGTAATAGATATTTTGCTGCCTCTCCAGGATGTTTTTTGACTGTCTAGCACAGTTTGATGTGCTCTGCTATGGATGAGGGATGCACACATGCCCAATTAGAAAGGCCACACCAGTTCCCATGATTTTACACTCTTTGAAGTTACAAGACCTGCCAATGTATTTCAGCCTATTGCTCGTGTCTGAATTGTTCATTTGGAAAACCTGATATTTGCAATTTGGTCTCGTAATTGTTTGGATTGGATGAAGTAGCTTATAATATTCATTCTCTGTTTCTTATTTAAATCAGTGCAGCTTTTTCAATCAGATTTCTAATGAAATGAAGAAACAGAAATTTGCTTTTATTTTTTCCCTTTGGTGAAACATTATTGCCAACAGGTCAGTTGGCAAGAGCAGTTATGACAAATTAACTTAAACATGTGCTTAGATTCTGCTCAACAACTTACTTAGGGCCAAAATTTCACAAACACTTCAGGTATTTCATTTGGCAAGCAAAAGTCCAAAGATGCATTTTCAAAGGCACACAGGCAGGTCTAAATCGTGATAACTGAATCAAAAAAACCCGGTTTAAATCAAAGTTTTTAGAATAATTCTACAGCAATCTGACAGGTAGGTAAAATCTGTTGGGGG
>VZRS01000702.1:262782-342864 GCA_013398055.1 Ifrita kowaldi
AGGTAAAAGGTGTTGGGGGGGGGGGGGGTGTGTGTATTTAAAAAGGACCAAACACTTTTGTCAGCTGTAATTTGGGTTAATTTCAGCTATACTAGTGAAGTTGGCCATCTCTCCTTTTTTTATCATGTAGTAGTGAATTTTTGGTTTATATAATGGAAGAAACTTCTGAGATGTAGTACAAGATTTCCTGAGTTTCACACAAAATTGGAATTAAAGCCAAATAATGATACTGAGAAGTTAGGGTAACACTCTACAAATGCTAACTCAACTTTTGTGCACATATGTAAAGCCAATTAAAAGAGAATTACTTATTCTGGTTTTTTAAAAAAGGGAAAAAACCATGTGCCACAGAAGGGAAAATGTGAAGAGAGAAATAACTACTTTCCTGTCCTGAGTGAGCACCACAGCCTTTCACGCAGAAATATCATCAGCTTTACCTTTTTGTTCTGCTCCCAGAATGTTTCCAAAAATAAACTTAACTAAAAGAAATGCAGACCAATGCAGTCATTCAGTTTCCTTCAACCAATTCCCCTTGTGATATGCTCTTGATTAATTCACTGCTAAATAAGTAGATTTTCATAGCTGTGGTAAGTGACAAGAGTAATATGCTTTTGCTTGTTTTCTGATTGGATCAAAATGCAGATGATTCTGAAGCATAATTATCCTGTATTCCCATAAACAACACTGTAGAGAAAGTTCCAATAACAGTAGAAAAAGAATTTGAAACGGACATTAACAGTGATGAAACTAATTCTTTTTAGAATGCTGGTATAGAAGAATTGGTGAATGTATTTCTAGTGGAAGGTGTCCCTGACCACAGCAGGTTGTTGGCACAAGTTGATCTTTAAGGTCCCTTTCAGCCCAAACCCTTCTGTGACTTTCTGATTTTACATTTCTAATAATTTCTATGAAAAAAAGTCTATCAGTTCACAATTCTGCACTGATAATAATGAATTTTCATGGAGTGAAGAGCACAGCTTTCTTTTTCATCTGTACTTCAAACATCAGTGCTCTCTGTATGTTAATTTTGAGTACACAATACCATGACATACAGCTGTTAAATCAATATCACATTGAGTGGGAGCTGAAGACATACAGAAGTATCAGAATCGTACCATTAATTAAAATGTTTTGTAATTATAATTACTTAAAATTCTTTTAATTTCTAGCAAGAGCACTTCATCTCTTCAGGGTGTGGGCAAAACACCAGAACAAGAGTAAGGTTTCTGATATCAAGATTATAAGAGTGTTACATAAGCAAGACAGCAGATGTGTGGAGCTACTGGAATGATAAAAAATATTGCTTAATTGCAGTAAAAGTTTCTGACATTTTTAAAGTTTTATCTTATAATAAGAGAAATATGTGCTGTCCTCTTTTCTAAAATTTTCTGTACATGTGCTCTCACTAATGACAGTGTACATCCTTAAAAACAATTTTTGTCTTGAACAGAGGGGTTGATAAAGAATGAAAAATAGAGCTGCTTGCCATTCAGCTGTCTCTTTTTCTGAGATTTTTATCTTATACCAACCCTGGAGTGTGGCCTAAGTATTTGGTTATAAAATTAAACCTGAATCTTACCATCTAGAGAAGAGTCTAAACCCAAGAATGTGACAGAGCCCCATGATCAGCACGGATGTTAAAGTCGTATCTTTTATTCTGTATGGAAACCTACAGAAAAAATATTTCTCCAGCATGAGCTGTTCTGTACTTCACTGTCTACAAGGAAGATTCCCAAGTCAGCACTACTGTCCCAGATTTGCTTTATTGCTGCATAGCTCATCTCATCCTTAGATTGTCATGTTAACATAAGTATCTAATTTCTTTATATTGCCAGTTTGGGGTAAAGGGCATCTTAAGTACATTCTTCCTCCTGTTCTGCTGCTCCCCAATATTCAGCACAGGTGGGTCTCATGCTGAAACTTTTGCAACGGTAACATCACCTTTGCGATTTCTTAGTGTGGTACCAATATTTCACATGCAAAGAGTAGACCAGAAGATCCCTGGAAATTTCTGCAGACACTTCAAGCACACTGATAACAAGCCCCTGTAGAACTGATCGAATTCCAAAGTGGAGCTGTGGACTGTAGTTTCCAGAAGCTGCTTGAAAACCCTTAGTCCATGTGTTTTATGAGGAGACAAAAGATGTTCCAGCAGGTCAGTGTTGTTTCACTGAGAACAAACTTGGACGCGGAAATAGAACTATATCGATTTAAAAAGAAAATGAAGCTTTAGTGTGGTTGAAGAGCTAACTTCTAATCACAGTAGAAGATGGTTTCAGTTCAATATTTATTTCATAGAATAAAGAATGCATTCTGTGATAACAATTTTCTCTGTGCTCCCTCCATGTGGCATTGGGACACAGGGAGCTGGTTTACACTGTGTATCTGAATGTGTACTCTGAGCCCTTCTTGCCTTCCTGGGCCTCTTGCTCCTGCTAATTCATTCCAAAGAGGGAAAAAACCCTCTCAGATAATTATGGCAATGGGACACTGGGAGAGAATTTAAAGAATCTTGGCAAATGACTTGTCATTACTGCAGGCTCCAGAAGGATGTTCTCATAAAAGAAACCTGCAGGCCCTGCTACTCTCCTGCACCTGCTTCTCCCCAGCTCAATTAAGAAACAATGGGGGCCTTTGTATTGTGCCAGTCTTTTATCTGCTTGACATTGGTAAGGAAAAGGTTCAGTGGTTCTTCCTCCCTGAGAGCTGGTGCTATGAAAGTTCTTGAGTTTGTCTGCTTGTCCTGTCTGCTGCTCAGACATGCACATGGACAGTCCATTTTTTCAGTCTCATTTCTACTTCTGTTTTTAAGGCCTATAAATTTCAAATTTTCTTCTAGTTACAACTTAAATGCAATAATAAGGGCATCTAGAAATAACTGAGGTGGTAGAATGAACATGCTGGCTCACACTGGAACTGGGAAGGTTTACCTGCAGAAGTGCTTGTTTGATTTAGATTTTCATCGCCTGACTGTAGTTTTCTACTTGAAATTTTGAGTTTGAAAAACTCAGTAGTCCAAGACTGTGCCAAAATTGTAGTGTATCATCCAATTTCACACTGCAAACATAATGTTGCTCATACA
The DNA here is from genome assembly GCA_013398055.1 of Ifrita kowaldi. Lineage (NCBI taxonomy): Eukaryota > Metazoa > Chordata > Aves > Passeriformes > Cinclosomatidae > Ifrita > Ifrita kowaldi. The sequence goes on from VZRS01000702.1 coordinate 265,865, forward strand.
GTTTGATTACAGGACCAATGTCTAAATAAGAATGTGTTTATTTCATATGGGTTTGAATCTCACTTGAATCTTCCCACAGACCTGAGGCAATTTCAAGTGCTCCAGTCCAGGGGTAGACCAAGCTCAATTCTGCTGCAAATATTTGCCATGCTTCTAGCTGAGTCTAAGCTGGGGCTGGAGGAGCAATATTTTATAGCAATCTCACAAAACACAAGTTTTCTCTGTTTTAAAAGCTCTTACATATGAAAAGTTTCACTGAATTTCTGTCTCTATTGACACACAGAATTTCCAGTGCAATGAAGCTATGTTTGAGGCTGTAGAGCAGCAGGACCTGGATGCTGTTCAGATTCTTCTTTATCAATACACACTGGAGGAACTGGACCTGAACACACCAAACAGTGAGGGACTCACTCCTTTGGATATTGCCATTTTGACAAACAACATCCCCATTGCCAGGACCCTTCTACACGTTGGGGCAAAGGAAAGCCCACACTGTAAGTAAAGAACACAAATTGGCTTAGAGAATTGCTTGTATGAGATCAATTGTGCTGTTGTCAGGGAAAACCAATTACATGACACACAAAAATTGCCTGGTTTTATCGTAAGGATGATTCTACAACGAGTGCTGGAGGATATTTGCAGCAATATCTGCTCGTTGAATATGTGTTCAGCAGATCTTTTTTGTTCTCTATCTCAGATACACCAACTAATGACTCAGGTTGAGCTTCTAATGTGATTAACACTGGGGCAGCTGGGTTAATAGCAATTTTGAGAAAAAAATCCTTAAAAATATAGAAATAGGAACAGAATGATTCAAAGATCATGGTCTGAAACGTGGAGTTTGTCATCAAAAATGAAAGGATGATGGGTTGTCTAGACTTTACTTTGATTATCCTTTTGATTTTGGCTATGCTGCCTTCAGGAGGCCAATTGTATTGAAATCAATCACTTCCATCACCCACAGACCCCTCACTCCTGGTCTTCAAATGGCATAAAATCCCACTTAAATGAGAATTTCAAAGTTCTACAGAGCCAGAGAAAACCTAAACACAAAACAGACCTTCTTGGTTTACTGGAATACCAATATTGCTTATAACTACATATTGTAGTTATAAAACTTCGTTGTATTCCTTCATGGGCCTTTTTATGCCCAATTTGTGGGTTGGAGGGTGACTTACCAACCCAATTAATCAACCATATACCATGACACAAACTCTGACGCCTTACGTGGGTCTAAAAATACCCCGATGTAAGAGAATTTGTTTTAAACTGTCAATGCCTATATTTGGGACATTCCCAGCAAGGCTATAATGAGACTGTGTTTGAGGGGTTCGGCCACTGCAGACTCTGCCATTAATTTGAAGTTAGTTAAATTAACAACATTTAGTGCTGGCATGTCAATCTCAGTGCTCCAGGAAATTGCACCTTGAGGCTACTAACATTGCCAGTTTTTTCACTGGAGAGTGTGTGTGCATGTGCATGTTGAGTTTTTTTGCCAGACCCTCAGTGTTGGTACACCTTTATTGCTTTTCTATATCCACAGCACTTATATTATCATTTATTCTGGCCTCCTTTAACCTTCCCTGGAGATTTTTGCATAGTGTAGCTGCTCAGTGAAAAGAGTTTTTTAGTTTTATATTTATTTGTTTATTTTTCTGTCATGGTTCATGACTGAGGCTTTAAAAAAAAGTGTGACAGCATTTAGAGTACATGATTGACTGCTGAAGCAACATTCATTAACCATGACAAATCTAGAGGAAAACACAGTCTTGAGTGTTCTAAACAGCAGTAAAAAAGACTAAACTAATTTTTCATTGACCTCATCTGTAAATAAATGCAGTCTGATGGCGAGCAGGGGCAATCATAAATTAGTATTCATTTCCTGTAATTAATGCAAACATGCCTATGAATACAGGGAATATGAATATATAACCACCTCATTTCCATTTCAAAATATACCCACCAAATTTCCACTTCACTTATCTTGATTTTTAGTTTTTCTGATTGAAATAATGGATGAAGCATTCTCAGTAAAAAGCAAATGATCATTTTATTTGGGTTTTTACCTGAAGGGTTTGCAGTGGCTATTTGAGAGCGAAATGCAAAAAGTTATTTTCAGTCCTCAAAACAAAGGTTCACAGCATCTTTGTACGTGGCTTCAGTCTTGTGGAACTGATGGCAGTCACTTTCTATTTTCTCCAGACTTTCTGCTCTGCTTTCTGTATTCAACCAACCCTGTTCAAATTAAATCCTGTTTGTATCATCTCAGGGCTGCAGGAACATGATCCAGCACCCAGCAGGAACATTTTCAGTTCTCTATGGTGGGCAATTGAGCAAGACTTCCCCAGGCTGAATGGGAGGGTAAAATCCTGATTCACCCAGTTTTGGGACTGGACACAGCATCTCTTAATGTGATTAGAAGTGTACAGGACAGATGCACAGAGCTGGGAGAAGGCGAAATAGAGGAATTCCTCATTCCAAGTGTACACAGAAAGCTTCCTTCACAGAAAACCTTTGCTCTTCCACTATATATTTTAGCTGTAGTGATCCAACTGAAATCTCATTATAGCCCCTAACTTAACTCTGTAGAAAAGAGGATCTGGAGAACAGATAGCTTCCATCTGTATCACCTGGATTTCTGCCTGGAACAGCAGCAGATAAAGCAATAGAAAAAAAAACTATGATCTTCATCTCCACATGGAGCTCAGATTGTATAAATCTCAACAGGAACCCGACATCTTTTAAAAACAAAGTAACTAAGATCAGAGAGTACAGCATTTAAAATATTAATTTAGTTGGGGAGAAGACAAAGTGTTATCTTTTCAGTTACTATTATTCATCATATACTCATGGTTTGGCTTGTTCATGTGAACCCAAATAAAAATAAGATTAAAATTCCCACTGGCTGATTGGACACGTTTCCAAGACCCGACAAATGTGGATCTGAATCTTGATTAAACAGATAGAGCCAGATCCTTAGTGAGAACTTGAACCAATGCCAGTTCTTAACCACCTGAAGCTCTGGCACATAAAATCTCCTTCCTCAGTCCTGTTGTGCTATCAGATGTGTTGCATGTTTATTGTAGGCATGGATCCAGGAAACCCTATCACCTCTGGCCTCCCAGTAAACAAGAGTTCTGAGGATACCAGCAGATTCCAGGGAGCCTGGCCATATGTCCCTGATGTCCATATGAAGAATGATCAAACTTAAGAAGGATGGCTTCAAGCCAACTTCTGAAAGCAAAGTCTTAGAGACAAACATTCTTCAAAAACAACCCTTTGGATGTCAGAGGTGTTGAGTAATTCTTTACTTTCCTGTGGCTGTAAAGATCCCAGGGCACTTTTCACATCAGTAGGGTTATTCTTAGACTCTGCTAAACTCTGGCTGTCATACTGTCATGAGAGACAGAGGCAAAAGTTAAAATGAGAGGTTCAGGCTGGATAAAACAAACACCTTTTTCACTGTAAGGACAGTGAAGCAGTGGAACAGTCTCCATCCATCCTGGGAAGTTTTCAAGACCAGACTGGATAATGTCTTCAGTAACTCGGTCTGACCTCTTGGCTGAGCCTATTTTGAAGAGGATTGATCTAGAGAAGGTCCTTTTATCCCATATGATCCCAGTTTAGAAATAACACTTTCATATCCACATACATATTCACTCCTGTGGTGTTTTGGTGTCAAAAACCTGTCAGAGTCTTGGTACTTTATATGGTACAGTTTGATGTTTTCAGAAATGTCTGCTGCTCCTGACTTGTGCAAGTGAATGATGGGTTCAGTCTGCGTAAGATTCCTGCTGTTCCTGTAAAAGACCGGGGGCAACCAAGAGCCTGCCGGTCCCTACCTAGCAATCCCCCACTATTGCTAAGAAAAACTACATGTGCCAGGGCACAGATTTTGGTAGAAAGAGACCCTTTAAATTAAGGTTATCTCAGAGCTCTTCTGCAAAAACTCCAGACACCAAACTTATTTTCTGTGATTTCAGAGTTCCTTCTCTTGTACACTATTTCCTGCATATTGAACACCAAATCAGTACTTGCATTTCTTTTCAAATATAACATCTTTACAAGTCCTGCTTTCTAAACTGCAAATTGAGCAATTTTAGGCTAAGAGCAACTCTGAAAATAGGACTTGATTTACCACATTTCACTGTATAATCAAGGGGCTTGTTTAGGGTAGTCTTGTGGACTACTTAGGGCTTGTGGACTTGGGCTAAAATCAAACCTATTTTAGTTTGTAACCTATGTGATCTTCATTTTCACCTTGATGTAGCCCACAGTAGTTCACACAGAAAATCTGAACTGCTAAACATCAAATTAAAATTATTCTGAGCACTGGAGGAAAAAATCTCCATATGTCAAGCTGCTCACTGCCTGTCAGAGGACTAATTAAGTCTCACACAGATAAAACTGTGGCACAAAAAGCTGGAAAGAGATCCATTCTCTACCAGCCATGGACCTTATGCACAAAAAATTCTTAATTTTGCCAATTAGATCTCTCCTTGTTTGTAGAAGTTTATATAGTGTGTGTGTTTGTAACCAGTACAATCTTCTTTTCTTTTTTATGGAAGTTTAGGATATTATGCCAAAGCAGAGGTTAGAGAGAGAGAGTTTATTATTTTAGCTTGGTTTTCATATTCCAACTTAACACAGATACGCAATTTCAGTCTAATTATGACATTTTTAAGCATGTGAGAGGTACCAGAGGAAAAAATGTGTTAAATTTATTCATGCTGTTCATGTCATTCAAGTGGCCAGATCTTTAAGTGGTGTAAATTGGCATTGCTGTAACCCGCTTGACGACAAGATAATGACTGGAAGGCAGAGTGTGCGAGGGTTTGACCTCACGTGTTTTGAGCAAGGCCAAAATTTTGCCGAGCACTTCCTATTTCCCCCTTTCCCTTGCAGTTGTGAACGTGGAGAGCAGGTCTGTGCACCTGAGCAAGCTGGTGCAGGAGGCCCAGCAGAGGGTGACGGAATTATCTGCACAAGTGGTGAGCGAAGGGCTGGGCACGGAGAGCGCCGAGAGGGAAAAGCAGCTCAAGGGCTGGGAGTGGAGGGCCAGGCTCTACCAGCGCATGAAGGACGGCTACGAGCACGCCCGTGAGTACAGCGAGAGAGCGACATTCCGGGCAGGAATCTGCAGCTGAGAGCCCTCTCCAAAGATGCTCTCACTGGCTGATCCTCACGGCACTGCTGTGGAGCGGGACAAGGTTGGGGTGGGGAAACGGAGGCACAAAGGTGAAATGGCCTTTCCAAGAGGGAGAAGGAAATGGACGTTAGAACAACAAAGGACCAAATGTCTGAGAGCAACAAGCACATGGCTCCTCAGGCTGCACAAAATTAATAAGAGGTCCAGCATCCAAACTCTTCATTCAGGAGGCAATGATTCTGCCGTGCTTATCTCTTTTCACGTTTACTCCTGGATCTCATTTAACATGTTCAGAATTTAAAACAGGATGCTATAAAATAACATACGAATAGGCAGGAAGAGGGATGGGGACATCAGCCTTTTCTCTCTTGTAATTTGATTATTTTTTTAAAAAACTTGTCATTTTGGAATGGGATTGTTCTAAATATTTGATCAAGCAGTGAAATTTCATTTTGCACATACGTATCGTGAAAAATTTAAACTTGTTTTTGGTAAGCACAAATCTTAATCTTGGTATCCATTTCATCACCACAGCCACAAATTGAGTCACTTTAAACAGTAGTACAAGTGAATCTGTACCCCAATTAAATGGGAATTTGGGCCCAAATGAAGGAGTAAACGGGTCTGAATTGTTTCTAGACACATGGATTTTTAGCTGTATCCTACATGATGAAATACAATCATTGCCATTAACATTTTTACTACCATCTTTATATAAATGCACTTACAAATAATTTTCTCAATTTTTTGTATGCTAAGGTTGTTTCTTCAAGACAGATGTAGTGCTCCTTCTCTTAAGATACTAAATAAGGAAATACAGAAGTAGTGAAAGTTAATATACTGATTTTTTAAATCAATCCCAGCAGTAAGTCATGACATTTTGTGTTTGATTTCTGAATTGAGCCTGATTGATATTCTGCAAATTAAGCTTTTTTTTTCCTTCTCTTTTTTTAAACAAAAATGTTAGGCCTCAATTGACAACTGTATTTTGGAACTATTGCACCAAAACAATTGTGGAATTTGCAATTTTTTGAATCACAATGATGTAAAAATGTTTTCTGGTTTTTGATAAGTTTGAGTTTGTTAGTGAAACCATTAGCTCTTCATTAGCTCTTTGTGTTTTTGTCCTTTCTCTCTCCTCCTATCCACCCCAAGAGATTTATAGGGGCTTTTCATTGACATAATTAGCATGAATCTGTTTTATGGGGTTACATATATGCAGGAAGATATTTTTAACCAAAAAGGAGCCAAAAACCATGATAGAAACAAATGGTGTCTGCAGGATATTGTTAGCAGGGGCACTAATTAAAATGCTCAAAAGGCAGAAAACACAAACACCTACAACCCAAAGCTCACAATTGCAGGGTGATTTTCAGTGGGTTCTTTGAAGACTCAGAAACATTGTTTGAATAGGATTTGTTGTGCTGAAGAGCTGATGTTTTCTCTTCTCTCCCAGGAGCCCCCGAGGCGCCAACCAATGTCTGTCTCATGGTAACAAGCAGTACATCACTCACTGTCACCTTCCAAGAACCCCTCAGTGTCAACTCAGCTGTGGTGACCAAGTATAAAGGTACTGGATTTAGACATCTTTCATTCCCCTGAACAATGTACAAAAATTGGAGGGCTAAGTGGCAAACGTATTTATCTTCAAGAGATTATGTTATGATGCAAGTACTGTTTAAATGTAATTATTTTCCCAATAAACAGCCATAGAAGTGGAATTTTCTTGAAAGATTACCCAAGGACAAAATTTTTATTAAAAAAAAAGAAAAATAAATTAACCAAAAGCTTTCTCCATGAGTGCTTTGAAGAAGTTTGCTTGACTCACTGTGGTTAAGACATCAGCTCAATGACTGGGTTGAGATGAGCAGTTACAAAACACAAACTAACTTTTGGTGCCTGTGGGCTCCTGAAACCATGTGTATCCTTGTAAAAGCCAAACCCACACCAGCATTCCTTAAAGGAATGCCTCTGGAAGCTGAAACTTCTGGCAGAGGAATCATACAGCCCAATTAATTAGCTATTCCAGGGCTGCCACATCATTCTTGGAAGAGTGATACATTTGGGGTGGCACCAGTTACTTGCAAAGTGGAATGAATAAGAAAATGCTTCCATCTGAATAGCCCTGTTGAATAGAGATGGTTTTAAAACCGAATTTCTGTTCCACAGGAAATTCCAACATTAGGAAAAAAAGCAAGTTTTACTGAAGATTAGAACAAAAATGAGAATTTTTAAAATTTCCTGTTTAAAGGAACTTTCAGGTTTTCTACAATGTTTGGGACAGTAAGTTCTTCAGTGTTAAGCACAGCAATCCACAGCCTCCAGCTTCCAGTGGGAGCATGAATCCTCCCACAGGTCAGGGAACTGGGGACCTGAAGCCTCCTTGGCCCTGACCAGGGGAGTCAAGGTGCGGGAGCCTGAAAGTCCTCTTAGTTATTTCTCCCAGTTTCTCTCTTAATGCTTCCTGCTGTGTTTGTTTCTTTGTATTAATCACTGAAAACTCCTTTCAGAGGTGCCTAAACCTAAAATTTCCATACTCATGGCCAGAACCACCCTGGCTGTGTGGTGGGGAGTCTGTTTCATATTTCCTCGGGTGGGTGTCCCAGGGGTGCTTTCTACAAGGGAGATTCAGAAAGACCCCGTCCATCGAGGGTCCAAGAGCTCATGCAGCCCTTCCAAAGGTGGGACATGCCAGTGCACAGGATCCACTGGCATCAGCACAAGCTCCCAAAGCACTACAGGAGTTTATTTTGGAAAAGGCAGATTCTCTCTTTCTTTCCTCCTCCTGCTTCTGGTCACAGATTCCACTCATCACTGGCTGTGCCCAGCAAAATAATTTTTTACATTCTATGAAAAAAAACCCCCAACCTCACAGACATCACTGAAGCCATCAAAGTGATAATGCCCTGATAGCCTCAGTAGAAGGCAAATTACTGTATTACACCTAGTCAGCTGTGCAGTGCTGCAGGAAGTGTGATTTTCAAAAACATCAAAGCCCTTTAGAAGCCTAAATCTAATTTTCAGCAATGGGTTATGTTGCCAGGAAACTAAATTTCATTTAAGAGCTTCCCACTGCCTGATTTACTTGTGAAAACAATACTTGGGCTCCTAAAACACCAAAGTTCTCTAGAAAAATCAGACTGTTCTTCATAATATTTGTATTTTAAATAACCTTGAAACACTGTCCACCCTCTAATTATAATGATTCTTGGTATTTTCACAGGAAAGCAAATTCCCAAACAGAGCAAATTTTTAAAAATAATTTTGTAAATGTTGTAGTACTTTTCTCTTGGGTAAACAAGCTCATTTGGGTTGAGCCTGGTTTGTACCACGTCAGTGGTGTCCTGTTTTTCGAAAACACAGAATTCAGAGAAATTTAATCCAACCTGACCTGACCTTCTGATCAGACCAGGTAGCACTGCCCTGTATTCTGAATTACCCTCATGGGTGATTATTTTATGCTTTATCAAGTTGACCGTTACTCTTGCCAGAATGCTCTTTTTAAATCCTTTGTCCCAGGAGACTTGCATATTTACGGTTAGACAAAAAGAAAGATCATTAATAGCTCCTTTTGGTGACTTTCAGGAATTAATTAAGCACTGGTTGTAGAATTGTTTATTACATTATAGAGTGAGATTCTTTGTGCTACTTTGAGGGGTCATAAAATGAACCTTTCAAATGATCACATGCAAGAATGATTAGAACCAGCTAGCAATTACTAGCCCTGAAAAGAGAGCTTGATAAGAAAGTGTGAAGATCTTTTTAGTCAGATATATAAACCTCCTGTCCAGAAAACCATCGAAGAATTTTGCTAATTCAGGAACAAAAAAAAAGGGCTGTTAGGGTGGGATTTTTTTCCCCTCAATACTTTACCATTTCTTTTTCTAAGCAAATTAAAATTCAGGAGCATTTGCAGCAGCGTTTAGGGAATACCTGCTCATTAACAAAAACTAATAATGTTCTTTTCTCTGGACCTGAACTATAGGGGATAAAAACTGACATCAGTTCTGTTCAGTTTAGTTTAGTTCCCTAAAACCAGTGGAAAAACTGCCAATTACATTTTTCCTGTGTCATCTTTTTGGTTTCCTTTTTTTTTTTTTCTTTTTTCTTTTTTAATATATTTTTTCCAAAGCTTTATTTGCCTTTTAGAAACTGGGCTTGGAACATTATCTAACTGTCTGCTGTTTTCCTGTGTGACCTTTTCCCTTGTTAGCTGTATAACTTACAAATAATCATACAGGAGAATAATACTTTGCACTCACTGTCTAACCACTAAAACCATCTCACTTCATTAGGAGATTTAATTTTAACCACACACGGTGAATGGGTATTGACTTTGGTGTCCCAGCTGGATGGCAGCTCAGTGACTGCATTCTGTTCAGCCATTGCTTTAAGGAGCCAGAGTATTCTTTACTTCCTCTCCTGGATTGTTGTTTAATGTTGCAGGCACCATCCTAATGGCTCCCTTCAGTTTCCCTCTGGAGAAGGCTGCAGCGTGGTGGTGGCTGACGTGAAATGATTCCTAAGTACATTGTAACTCAGTAAAGTGTTTTGAGGCTGGAAGCAGACAGGCATGACATAAATCAATAATAAAAGTAATAATCTGCTCCTTGCTAGAGAAAGACTCAAAGCCAGAGACACCTCATCCCAGCCAGTTTTAGGAAGGATGTGAAGCATCACTGTAATATTGAGAAAAAAAGCCCTGCCCTTGGTTAATTGTGCCCTAGAGCCAAACTTCACATCCCACCATGGAAGTACTTAGGATCTGCTTTAGTTTTACATCTTTGCAAACACAATCAAAACGTTCCACGTTGACATACAAAACAACTTGCCACAGTTGGGAGCCAGGGAGAGCTTTCTGTTTACACCACCACACTGGTACTGCAGGATGTTTTGTTATCCCAGAGCTGCACCTCTGCAACCATCTCGATGACAAATACCCCACAGCAGCATAGTTCAGACAGACAGCACTCAACTCCCAGGAACGTCCCCCCCTAGTCCCCCTAGAGACAAGCAGCAAGTGCTTGCTGGGCTTTTTAAGAACTGTTTTCTTTCATTAATCAGCTTTTCTAGGGTTCACATGTTCCACACAACGCATACACATAAAGAAAGCAGGTTTTTTCAATGAAAAAAAATTATAAGTAATGTTTAGGTAATTTTTGTCGCACTTATTTTCTGTGGATTTTAAACCTGATTACTATTTTGCTTTTACAGTGAATAAGTACAGATAAACCTCCTCATACTGCATGATTTTTTTCATCCATTTCCCATCAGAAGTAGTCATAACAATGCTGTGATCCCAAAGTATAGGATAAGGAAGAAAAATGGCTATAGTGCTGATCATTACCTACTGGAAAGGATCACCATGCAATGAAAAATCTCTGTTTATATTTTATTTACAATTTTTAAACAAACATCTATACTCCCTTTTGAAGAAAAAAAATGAAACAGCTTGTATAACCCAGTTGAGCTAATTTATTTTAGAGCCTGGAACTATTTATGTTTGAAGAGAGAGGAAGAAAGACATGTTTGATGTAGCAAACAAAGCTAATCTTCTCTGTTTGGCTGTAGCTGTGGATGCCAAGTTATTTTCCAGATAGTGGTGCTGAGCTGTCTAGGCCACTTTAGCCCTGGTTACCTTTTTGTTTAATTTGGTATTTTAGCAGAGTATTTCATGCTTGTCAGAACTTCCCAGCTGCCTTCTAGGATTTCTTTTGGATGGAGAGAAGATTTTTATTTTCAGTTGGTGTTGCTCTTTAAAACACAAAATAAAACAAAACAGGTTGGCTTAGATCAGGAAAGAAGGAGTTACATTTTGCTTAAATTTTGAGAAAAGGTTGTTCCCTGCCTCCTGTCTTCCAAAGCAATTTGTGGTCCGCTTCAGAATTTTTTTTGGTTGAGAATAATTTAACCTGTCTCTAAGTCACTGATTCAGTCCTGGCTGGACACGCACTAGCCACAGGATGTTGCTGTCACATGGCTGCATGAAACGGGTCAGTTCTAGTCCAGAACAGACCAGACAATTTGCTGTTGTCACTGCGAGTCTCAGCTAAAGGATGGATGGAGCTGCCTTTGCACTCAGGGTCAGCACCTGTGCTCAGGAATGAGGAACCTGCCAGGCTGGGCCTGTTTGAGACCTGCCCTGGAACTCAAAAGAAACCTGGATCTGGGATTCTCAGCTGGATTCTCACCAGGTCAATGGAAAATGTACATTGAAGATTTCAGTGTGAAAAACCTCGAAGATTTTACAGGAACAATCTATAAATTTTGCATGATTCTGCCTGTTTTATTCTTCGGGGTAATCCTTTCACATCCAAACAATCTCATCATTTTGTGTGGGCTTCTGCTTGTCTCCATGAGCACATACAAACAGCAGATACCACATTTTTTAATTATGTATTTGATTTGTCTATCAAAAGCTGGCCTTCCGTGTTTGACCAAGTTTGGATTTGTTCCACAGCAGGCTCCCTGCAGTGATCCTCAAAGACCTAAAAAAAAAAAATATATATATATATATATATCTATCTCTCTCTCTATATATATCTTTCTCCACTTTGGTGACAACTATCTGCTCACATAGCAGTGTCTGAGTAGAAAGCAGCAAGCCTGTGCTTTCTTTGACTTCTAGCAGAACCCTGGTTGTGAAAATGAATGTTTGTCGAAGTGAATCTTATGAAAACATAGTACTTTAATAGTAATACCTCTGTCTCTCTAAAGTAGGTGCTGTGTCACTGCTTGATTCTGGTCCAGTCCATAGTGGAAGTGAGCAGCATTCTGCACTTGGTCTTGAAACCCTTTCCACTTATTATTCACAGTTTCTTTGTATATTTTGAAACTCGTTCTTTCTTTCCTCAAAACAGTTCTGACCCCATGAAAAGAGAAGAGAATACATTTCTTTGTAAGACATTTGAATTTATCCTGCTGAATAGGTGTGGTCTGATATTTTTTACAGTAGTTCATTTATGGCATTTTATTAGGTCTCCTGGGCACTTTATTTGCACGTTACATTTTGGTAGCTAACAGGACTGCGCAATTTGACTTCTATTTTTATGCCTAGCCAGTACAGAAATGTATAAAAGTTCAAACAAACCTTTCTATTTCTAGCTCCTGTCAATGTCTGTAGTATGTGCTGGACTTAACATAAAATTTAAGAACTCCTAATATTTAAGTTTGCTATGTATTTAAAATCACCTTTGAACATGAATCACGTATTAAGTGATGGTGTAATTAACTAATGTAGCTAATCAAACACCGGTTACTCAGCTGAATCATTCTTTCCTCCTGCTTTGTGTTTTATAAGGATTTTGAACAGCAGCTCAGGATGAATAGCTCTGAGAAAACCCAGACATACAGGCTCTACTTTTGTCTGCCTTGGTTTCTAACGAAAAAGGCTCGTATCATGATGTTGTTGAATTTTAGACACTGTTTTGCCTTTTACATTTGCTTTTACTTGCCAAAATTAGTAAGTTTTTTCTTTTAATTGTTTGCATGTGGCTGTTACAGCTTCCAGTTCATAGGTATGGCATAGAAGAGGTGAATTCCTTATAGTCAGTGGCAGGACTGGGACTCAAGACCTTCAGCTTCTGTCTTGAAGGAGGTTCCTGATTTGGCAGATACTTTGATTAATGGATTTGGGAATGAAGACTCACTGAAGACTTAAACAAAACCAGAATGTCTTCAAAGGGTTTATGGCTAACTTTCCCTGCTCACAGCTTCATCTTAAGTCTTCTCTGGCCCATCATGGACTTTCCTGGATCATTCACAAGCATCAGAGGTCTAGGTCTTAGTTTGCCTCCCTGACCAAAGCCTGGTCCTGTTCTAGTAATCAGATCTGACCCCCAGAACTGATATGTGTCTGGAAATTTGGAATCAGGCCTTGGCATCTGCTGCAAGCTCCTACCTTGTGTATTGAGCATGAGTGCAGTGTTTCCTGCTTCCATGCATGAGTGCCCAGTTAGTTCAGGCATGAACAGCCCATCAGTTTGTGCATGAGCACCCAGTTAATTTACTAATGAGCACCCAGCTGGCTCACCCATGAGCCCCCTCTTAACCCATGTCTGAGCTCAGTCAGTTCACACCTGAGCACCCAGTTGGCTCACTCCTGAGCACAGTGCTGGGCATGGATGGCAGGTTCCATTAGCCAGGGACCACTGAAGGAGTGGGAGGAGGTCAGGAGAGGCCGGGTGCTGCTCACACCTGGCCTGGCTACGAAAGGGGAGGATAAGTGTTCGGATTAAGTTCAGTCTGGGAAAGATGGTGGAAAGGTGTTCACTTAAATGGTTTTTTAATTATATTTACTTTCTTCTCACTCTGAACAAATTATTAGAAATTTGTGTTAATTGGCAATAAATTTAATTAACTAAAAGATCCCCCAATCAAGGCTGTTTTGCCTGCAACACCTGTCTGCATTGCTAGGGAAGGTAAAAGCTCTTTAAGTTACTGTAGGGATTAGTTTATAAAGAAATAAAAGCCTTAAATATCTATGCAGCAAAGTCCCTCTTTATACAGGAGAACTAGAGGACAAGGAGTGGAATCCCATTAAACAGATTACTTGAATTAGCATCTGTGCATTTCCTTCCTTTGTTCCCCACGCTGTGCACTGCTCTGGTTTGCCTCCTACACTGTGATAGATTACTTTTTTGTTTGCATTTTCCCAGCTGCTCATTATTAATTAGATTTTAATGTCATGTTTTCAGATGAAGCTGAGCCTGCCCCGTGCATGCTTCACACGAACGATCGGTCCTTGCATGCGGGAGCTTCCCCCCGCCTCTGGCTGCACAGATTACAGGAGTCAAACGTGCCCACAGGGAGGGGAAACTTGCAGAATCCAAGCCAAGCTTTTCTAGGATGTGAAGCCTTTGCATAAGAACCCCATTTATTCTCCAATCCCCTCTCAGAGTTCTAACACATACTCTCTCCTACTTTTCTTTCCACGGCCAGAGTGGGATATGTTTGTCATTTCAGGGCTGAGAAACAAATCTTGGCTGTTATTATAATCCATTGTAGCTTTCTAACCACTGGCCCACATTGGAAGGCTGAATGTGCACCCACATGGCACATTTTCTTAGTTATTTATAAAGTGTTAGTAAGAAATGTCATTTTCACTAACAGAGAGGAAAAAATTTCCTTCTTGTACTGGAATAGCTGGCCTTATTGCGAACCGATAAAGAATTGCTGGGATTAGAAAATGCTAATCAAATACTTGAGAAAAAAAGATCAATTTTTTTTTATATTCTCTTGGTGAGAATTTTATTAAAATTCAATAAAAATAGTATCTTATAAATCATTTATATAATGCAGATTTGCTTTAAAATGAACTAGTGAAACCATGATCAAGCAAAGATGTGTCTTTGGCACCCAGCCTGCTGTCATAATGGCTCCCATAAATGTCAAGACATAAAATAGAGTATTCTGGCCTGGGTCAAAGGAACATCCAGAAACAGGGCCACAAGAAAGGTTATTTAACATCATTGGTTGTTATTAGCAGGCGTAAAATGCAAAGGAGCCCAGAGCTGTTGGGAAGAAGATTTACTGCAAATAAAGTATTTGATTATTAAAAAAACAACAACTCTGAAATAAGTATAATGAAGATTTATAGCCATTGAAGTTTCAAATGAAGATGTGCTCTCTAGGAATAGTCTAGAGATGCTTTTCTTGGTACTCTGTCTTGCACTGTTCTGTCTTGTTCTGTTGAGAGGCCCTTAAATCCCCCTGCAGCTCCTTCCCACCATATCACAGGAGTGCTTTGTTTGCCTCAGGTGGGCACAGAGCTGTTTGTTTGCATCTTTTTTCATTCCTCTTCAGCTTTACTGATCCTTTTACTAACCCAGTACAAAGAGCCTCAGATAAGTTTACAGAAATAACTGAAATTATAGATAAGACCCAAAATAATGAACACTAGTATTTGGAGCAGTTCGGAGCTCAGGTTTTAATTTAAGTTGTACCTAGAAATCCAAGTCCCAGGCCATGACTGTGTTCTAACTTCTGTGTTTGCACAAACTGCTCAGTGCCAAACATTTGTTTTTTCCTAATGGAAGCATTATGCTGTCAGTAGTCTCTACAGCTGGTACAACTTGTCTTTCTCCAGTCATTTCTTGGATGATTTCCAAACATGAGAGAGGCATGAACACAGCCTGAACTGAAAATCTGAAAAATTGGGTTCCTTTCTTAAATCAGTCTGGAAAGAATAGTTGAAGACAGCAAGGAGGAGCTGACCAAATACTGCAAACAATGTTGTCCATCAGAGCTGGTGACGCTCTACACCAACAGATTCTGGCTTTTCACTAGTGTTTGGGTCTCTTCACTTGTTTAATAAATATTTGTTCAGGGTCTTTCATCCTGATTTCATTCATATGAATGGCAGTGTTTAATGTCCTTAAATCAGCTGCTAAGGCATTATGAGAGTAAATCACTAACATTTTTTCGTCAAGATCAGCGAGCAGAAAAGAATGGCGTGAAGTGGTTTCTGGATGTGCTCTCTGTCAGTTTTATAATTCAAAGGAAGCTAATAAATAGCACAATTTTTTGTTTGGAGGCCCTTGGAAACACAAGATAAGACCACCATCAGCCCAGGCCCTGGACATGGGAGGAGGGGAAGGACACAGAACCTTTGCTGCTCCAAGCCTGCCTTAAAAGCCAGAGTGGCAGAATGCACTGCCCAAGGTCACTCAGCAAGTCAGTAGCAAATGCAGGAATAAAATCCAGAATTCCAGCTCCATACACTACTCTGCAGACCCCAACAAGCAGAAACAGAACTCCTGTCCCTCGGTGTAATTAATCTACTCAGCAATTCAGAGAGTAATTGAAGTGCAAGGAAAAACAAATGTCAAGAGAAGAGACAAATTCTACTGTGGCTCAGGCTATTTACTTGACTCAGGAGAAGGTGCTTTCCTGAATGAATCTATAATAGGGTCAGGAGGTGTTTTGTGCCTTCCCTTTGCCTTTTATCCGTCTGTCCATCTCTCTGATAAGCTGTTAAAGGCATGCTCAGTGTAACAGAAAGGCTGTGAGTGGAAAAGAAACAGGTGAAAATAAACTTCTCCCTTTATTTTAAAGTGTGTGAATTGAGTATTAGAAAAAAAAATTAAAAAAAAAAACTTGGCCACAAGTAAGTTACATAACTTAAGCCAGTCTAAAATTATGTGCCAGCAATTTACATGAGTTTTATGTAACTGTTTATACTGCTGTTTATTTAAAAATTACTACTTATCTTGGCGACCGCAGCAACACATCGTGCATTTGCTAGCTCGGGAATACAGGGCACCTTCATTAAAACACATAGTCACCAATATATTAAACACACAAAAAAGCCCTGCTCTGACATAACATGAAGTGTCAGATGGAAAGCCGCAACAGCAAAGACATTCAGCGTTCACAACAAAGCAGCCCTTTGGGGTGTTCAGAACAGGACTGGAACATGCTCCATCCTTAATTCACCCAACAGCTTTCAGGTCCTTTACAGCACAGTTGGTGCAGTCTACAAGAGCAGCTCCTGTTCCTGGGCCCTTATAAAGGACCCTCTTCATCCTCAGCTTTCTATACTTGAGCGTGTTTATAATTCAGCATTTACGTGCTGAGGTGAGGCAGCCTTTTGTTCTTTCTTAAAGTCCCAAGGACTTCAGCTTGACACAAATGGTTGGTAATTTCTGTCTGCTCTCTCCCAGCACTATCTCTCACAAAGGAGGCAAAGATTTAGCTAAATCTCCATGATGGAATGCTCATGCACAAACTACATAATTTTTAGGTCCAGATTCATCACCAGGGAAAGACGGTGGGTGAGTAGTTTTTTATTGGTACCAGGAAGAGCTGCAGATATCCCACAAAGCCAACCAGTGGGAGCAACACCGACCTGATACATGGATTTTGCCCTTTGTTTTGGGGCCTGTTGACTGAACAAGGTGCTCTACCTCTCCTTACTTCATTTTCACCTCTATAAAATAGGAAAACTGGCATCCACATCCTCCTAGAAGGTTTCTAACCCAATGAATCAGTATAGCAGGATATTATGTATTATTTTCAGATGACCATTACAGTAGAGAGCTGAAATCTGGAAATGCAGAGCAGGAGACATAAACCTAAGTGATAAATTATTTCAGTTGATTTACATTTCTTTAAAGCTGTATCATGCCATCTTCTTCTCACTTCAGTCGGTAAAATCATGGGAGAAAAAAAGTTTGTTAAAATTTTAAGTAAGCAAGAAAATTCCAAAACTTCTTATGAGTTTCTTTATGACAGATATACTTTGAAATGAGGGGAAAAAGAAGGCACTATTCCAACACAGCTGTTGAAAAAATATTTATTTTTCAGTTATGGAAATTTTTATTGAAACTGGGGGACGGGTTTTTTTCCAAAAGTGAGGTTTTTAAATAAATATATTTGGAAATTAAGTTTTGAGTAACTTTGGATACACCATCTTGTTAGGTAAATATCCTTTAAAAGGGGGATTCTCAACCATGATAACCATAACCTGATCCACAGGCTAATATCATATTCCTGTGTTTTCAATTCCATAGGGCTCAGCCACCACCAGCTAAGCTAAAAAAAAGCAAAATGCTGGCATTGCTGGCTGCGTAAGGAGGAGCACAGCTGAGCCTCAGCCTGGCAGCCAGCAAAGGATGGGATGGTGGGGGGAGCAGGGGGCACCCAGGGGTGCACCCTCGGCACCTCGTGACAGGACGAGCCCTCGGTCACTCTCCCAAGGGAGTTGCTGTCCCTCAAGGGGCTGGGACATCCCAGGGTCACCCAGCACACAGGGGTTCACTGACATGAGCTGGGGCAGCAGTTTGCCCTGGAAGACCAGAGCAAAGCCCTGTGATTTACTATCACAAAACCTCACAAACTTCCCTGCTGCTCCTGAGATGGCTTTGAGGGCCATGTCAGCCTCTTCTCCCCTCAGAAACTCAGCGGCTCTCTCTGAACTCAACAGTCTTTGATTATTTCTGAGAACAAGCTGCCATGCTGTTGCTAAGTCACAACGCCAGTATTGTGGTGTTCCTGCTGGTGACAGGCTTGCAGACAGGTAGGACTGCAATCCTGCTCAGATTAAGGCATTAACTCCTCTTCAGGCAGTGCGCCAGCATCTCTAAATATTGGGAGCTCTCCCCTAAATGCCAAATGCAAGTGGAAGGGGACCCACATCAAGGACAGGGCTGCAATGTTTATTTGTGTAAGCTACCCAAATTTAAATATGCCTCTTGAAGTACCAGTTTATGTCTGGGCAGCCTCCAATCCATAGAACAGTTAAAAATTTGGGAAGCTCAAAAGCAGCTTAGAGCTACTTCTCTCACCCTTGGCTTTTGCTTTGTGCTGCCTGAAGTGCGACCCAGCCACTGCCCCTCTCTTGGAGCAGGACACTCAGGCACGCCTGGGGATTCCAATGAAGGCAGGATTTGCTGGCAGAATCTGTCCTGAGGGACACTTTCTTGCTTGACATGAATCCTTGAAAAGAAAAATGGTGTCTGAAATGACTGCAAGCCTGTCGACAACGTGTTCAGCAGTTTGAACAGGGTTTCTCCTTCTCGAAAAGAGAAAACACATCTAAGTCTGCAGCACGTGTACAGTGTCTGCAGTGATTTAATACAAGTGGAGCTAGAAACCTTGAAAATCATGGTTTACAATGGACACTCTGACAGGCCATCAAGTTCAATGTTACTTTAAGTATTCCCATAATTAAACTGTCAACAAAACCCTACAATATGGCACTGCAACAGTCTCTACATTTTCCTACTAATGTGTAGAGATAGCTTCCACTAAAGGTGGCAGTAATTAGGTATTTAAAACCTGTGGAAAACTAGAAAAATACACAGGGAAAAAATTCAATGAGAATATAAAAAACCAATCTTCTTTTCATTGCAGCAAACACAAAAATATTGCAGAACATGCTGTGCATTCACAAAATGCAATCATAGAAAAGGAGCGATTAGGGGAGAAGGGAAAAATGAGTTATGGTATTGATACTTGGCCGTTTTAAAAAAATGTGTTGGCAGTTAAATGTTGTATATGCTGAACAAGAAATTCTCTGAAGCTGTTTTCTTTTAATGTGAAAATACCAGTATGACACTGCCAGAAGATGAAAATTCCACATGCTGAAATTAGAAACCTATATCCTCTGATCTCTTCTAAATTATCAACTCAAATACTAATGAATATACAAATAAAGTGTCTAAAAACTACTCTGTGAATGGTTTTTAGGAAATAAAGGAAAGCTTTATGTTGAATTCTTTGGTGTAAATCCAGGAAATTAATGAGATTTCCCAGTTTCTACTGTAGAATAATTCAAGAGATTAATTTCACTATGGTTTTATAGGTTTTCCTGGAAGTTTGAATCTGAAGGTACAAGTCACTAAATCCCAGAGGTAGGACTCCAGGGTTAACCAGGACAGCACCCTCCATTAACAAGGAATAATTTAAGAAAAAAGGCTGGTTTCCCACCTGCAGCCATCTGTTCCTCACTTGCACATATTCCTTTTTTTAAATCATCCAGTAGTTTTTCATGGCCTGCTCAATACTATTTTATGTGCACAATAATTTTTGCAAGTACTGAGGAAGAGTATGTACAGCAGGACTGCTGATTCCATAACCCCTGAACTCAGCAGGAATAGGAGAGACAGGAGCACTTTGGTGAAGGTGCCCATCACAATTTGGGCTGAAGGTAAGATGGGAGGGGTCTGTCAGCCCAAATCCCTCCCGAAGTGGATAGAGCTTGACAGGTCCTGGTGGAGCTCTGTAATTGCAGTGACCACAGCAGCAGCAGGGCTGGCCGGGAGAGCCAGAAGCCACTGACACCAACCATGAGGCTCCAGTGAGTGTCTGCTGCAAAGAGAATATTTCTATCCAAATTAGCCAAGGGTAGGTGATTAAAATTTTTTGGGCCTGAGGAGCCAAAAGGACTCTGCCCATGCCCACCTATGCAGATCCAATGCAAGCCACTGCTTTTTGTTGGTTAGGATGTATAAATGCCAAATGGCACTAACAGGTCCAATTCCTTCACTTTCTCTTTTCCACTACTTCTCTTTCTTTAAAAGGACATTGTTTAAATGAGGGCAATGGTGACTCAAAGTAATTTGTATTGCAGTCTATTTTTAAGCATTCTTTCCTGAAAAGCTTTTGAACAGTATTTTGGTTTTGTCTCCCATACACAGAGATATAATTTAATTACTGTGTATTTGCTAAACATTACTGTTAAATATGACTTTTATTATCCACATGGACTGGGAAACTGCTAGGAGAAAAGTTAACCTGTGAGTGATTCAAGTCCTTTGACTTCTTTGCTTGGACTGGTACCTGACTTGACTTTCTCATGCTATTTGTTCCCTAGTGGAATGGAGCTCTTCAGAAGACTTTTCTCCTTTGGCTGGTGAAATAATTACGGATAATCTTCACTCTTTGAGGTGCTCCATCACAGGTCTCAGGACGGTGAGTGCCAGAGGACTCATTTAGACCTTGATGGCCTAGTCCCCACAGTAATACAAAGACACAAGAATTTTGCATCACCACCCCTTGGAAATCACTGCAGAGCCTGTGTTGTAGCAACACGTCCCAGTGATTGAGCGTGATGTGTCTGGTAGCCATAATCCAAAAGTCACAAAGGAATAGACAGCATGAACTATTTTTTGAGTTATCCTTCTCAGGGGAAATTGGGAAAGACTGGAGCAAAAGCTACTGATTTCTGGATCATGGGATAATCAGTGCAGATCAAAGGCTCTTGAGAAATCTAGACCTCACTCTGATGACCCATACCTCAGTTAACAACTCTGTCTCTTCTCCTTCTTCCAGGAATTAACATGATGATGTGAATCATTCTCATTTTTGTTTATATCTCCTATTTGTTTATATCTCTTTGTATATCTCTTTTACACCAAACAGAACTGGGTCTCAAACCTTGTCCTTAAATCTTTGTAGTATGTTTCAATCTATCATGGTGCATTTAAATTATTGAAGCTATTTAAGTTTCTTACTGAAAAAAATCTTTGTGAGGGACTGTTTTGCAGTTGTTACAGCCAAGATTTTGAATCCAGTGATAGTTTTGACTCCAGTTGTTTCCATTTGTAGGGCCAGAGGTATTATGTCCGTGTCTCAGCATACAACATGAGAGGATGGGGACCTCCACGCAAATCTACTCCTGAATGTGCTTCTCCTTCAAGTAGGTTGGGTTTGTCTGCCCTCCCAGTTTGCCTCGTGATGTTGGAGTTCATGATGTAATTGTCATGTCATCTAGGAGTGAAATAAATAATAAAACTCAACTCTTTCCAACGCCCCCAAAAAAAGCAAAATTGCGATACATGTATATTTATGTCTCAGCTTTTATTCTTCTCCAGTCCTTTGACAGAACATTGTTGTCTAGCCATTAACACTTAAAAAAAAGAGAAATATTTTAATCTTCATTTCTCTTAGGAGAGTTCTGATATATGGAACTTCATTTTTCAGTACATGAATGGATCAAAACCTGATTCTGAGCTGCAAGAAGCAAAACACTTACATGCATCTCATGTCATTTTATGCTTTACCTTGTAGCATTACAGATCCCATTCACTGGACCATTCTTACAGCATTCTGTACATAAAATACTCCAGTGTGGACACACATGGTGGTAGGATGTAGCCTGTAAATGTTCCAGAAATGTCCAAAAGCCTTTCTTCCTTTTTGAACTCTGACAGGTTTTCTCGGACTCCATTAGGGCTATGATTTGTCATTCATCATTTTTAATCTATTATAATCACATTGTATTGTTAGTTGCTTTTCCAGACTTAGTGTTCCCTGCCAAACTGGCTCAGTGTATTACAGCTCCCCTTGTATTGATTAATGCAGTAAAGTGGGACTTTTCTTTTTATTGCATTAACACTAGTTTTTATTAGGCTAATGTAGCAATTTAATAACCTTGCATGCTAATGTGAGAAAATATAACAAGCTGTACCTACTCTCAGTAGTCATAATGGAGAGCGTTGGATAAATAAGGCTCTTGCATTACCATTGTCCCATTTTGCTTCAATTTTGTTCTTGTGTTTTCTCCAGAACAATACCAGAACTAGGCTAAAGAAATATTCTGCTAGAGAACAAAAATGGGCTACAATCATGGGAAAAAGATACTGTGGATAACTGAGTAACTTGGTGATGTGCAATTATCTTGACTATAGCCAGGTGTGACTACACAGGACTTGGCCTCACAAACCCAAATTTTATATCAGCTAGGGGAAAGATTCTTTCACAGTAGCTGCCAGTTATTCAGCCAAATATCCCCAAAGAAGGAGCACTCCTGGCAAGACAGGTGGTATTTAAGACTGCAGCTTTGTATGATGTGAATTTTGCTTTGAGCATATTGCATTTTCTTCCCTTTTCATAGCCCCCTGCTACTAACCTCCTGAAATCTGACGTTATGTGCCAGTTCCAAAGTTTTGGGATGTGAGGGAAATCTTCCTGCAGATTTCAGTGGATCAGCACAAAAGCCATGGAGAGAATTCTGTTCATTCTCCTTGTACAGTGTCTCAGGGTGTTAGAGTACAGAAAGTTCTGGAATTTCTGGGTTTAGGGCCATGTGCTTAAGCTTTACAGTAAGACCAGCAGAGCCTAAATGCAAACATTTTCATTAAATAATACTCACATTAGAGAGACAAGATGTTACTTACCATTGCAGCTACTGGGGGCAGAACTGCCTTGTTCACATGACTGCCTTCATCCCTGGTTTTGAAAACTAGCAGATTTGTGCTTGGCAGGGAGGCAGCAAGCTGACATTACACCAGTGTTGTATAACAAAATATAGCCCTGAGCTAAAATTTAAATGGGAACACATTAATGCTCTACAAAGTTGTCTGTAACAGCAGCCAGAAGAATATGCAAGGGAAAGGAAAGCTTCAGGGCCTGATGCTGATCCAGTCCAATCCCAGAGTATCAAAGGTTGGTGACACCCTTGGAGATGTGTCTGTGTATGATGACAGTGAGCACTTGCCACTGTCCTCCTGTTTCCCCCGCACACAGCAGCAGCCTGGAACGTGGTGGCCAACGTTGTGCAGCTGCTCTGTGAAATCCCAGCAGACAGAAACATTTCTAGGTTTATTCATTAGCAGGTGAGTGATGGACAATGAGGGAAGCTGGTCTTGGTTTCTGTGTCATTTTTAAGGTAGTCAGCAATCTGAAGGTTCAAAGTGTTTGGAAACCACTAGGATAGAGAAATCACGAGGTTGTTTGAAACTCTACCAGTCTGATAACACCAAAGCACTTTGAGACTGGTGAGTTCCAGTTGGTCCCTCCTGGCTGCTCACAGGAGATCTAAGGATATTTTCCCCACACGGAGCAGTAAATGCAGCTGGCCCTGATGTCTGCATTAGAACAGAGCACACAGGACAGCCCCTCTGCAGCTGTCACACTGCCCACAGGCTATCAGGATACCAAATGTCTTCTCTTTCCAGCCTTTCATGGGGCTTACTCTGGCAGCTATACTAAATGTAAATAAACAGGTATTTATATCCCTGGCATAGTGAGCCCATTGGAAGGAATGCTTAACTCCAAACTTGCACTAGAAACTGGATCTGTATATTTAGTGAGTGAGCAAACTGCTGGTGGCTGTGAGTACATACACGGCCTCCGTGCCAGCAAGATGGGAGCATGTCTCCTGTGCAGACAGATCTCTTAATACCTTGATCCACCATTCCTTTGGGGCAGGAAACGGGTGCAATGCGCTCTTCTCATTACAATCAAAGTATGAAAATAGCCAAGTCTTGAATTAAAGAGCTCTTTTCTGATACACACAGTTTCTTCTTCCTATGAGTATGTTTTTCTAAAATGAAGACTGAGATTGTTATTAACAGCGAGTGAAAACAAAGTCTTTTGGAGGCTGAAGATGTGTGGGACAGACACAGCAGGTTTTTGCCTCAGGAGTGCAGTGCTGAGCAGCCCGTGGACTCCAGGGCAGGAACTGCCAGCGTTTGTTCAGGCCTCTGCTGGGAGCAGATCTCCAGAAGTGATTTTACTCCAAGCATGTTTCTCTGGCTACAGAGCAAGCTCTGGGTGTAGGAAGATGTTCATTTTCTGCTTTGCAGAACTGCAGGCGAGTTGTGGAGCCTCCTGGTGTTGGAAGGAGTGGCAGAAGGAGCATTGTGTGATCTTGGTGAGTGGCTGAGTGTCAGGACAGGCTGAGAGCAGCCCTGACTGCAGCACCAGAGCCCATTCATGAAGAGAAATAGCCATTGTCAAGTCAGTCACTACAGGAGCTTCTCAGAGCTGGTTGTGAGCTCTTTGTTAATAATCATTATGATTAATTACCCAGTTGGCACAAGGCAAAGAAAACTCAATGTACAAGTAACAGCAGACTTTAAAACGACTCCTGCCTGCCGAGATGTAAAACTCCTCTAGAGCCAAGAAGTACCAGAGGCAAGAAAATATTTTTAGACCCTCTCCCGCACCTTTGTGTTTCATTTCTGTTTATTTCCTTTGTTCAATAGACTGGAAAGACTGCAGTGGAAGAGAGCCTCGGCACAGGGGACACACTGAGGCCCTGGAACGCCTCCTTCAGCAGGTTCGAGCAGCTCATCAGCACTATAATTGCAGAGGTAAGGATAAATATCTATGTGGTAGGGCACCAGCTGAAGCCTCTGTGGCGCCTGTAATTTTAGCAGTTTTCTAACTAGGTCATACCTTCTCATTCATCAGAAAAAGAAAGATATTAATATTGGCCCATCTGGAATCACTTTAGCACACTATCTTGCTCTTAACCCTTGAAATTAGTTGGATGAAAACATCTGAAAGCTACAATGTGCACACAGACAGGCATGGTCTTTCTCTCTCCATACCCTACACACCTATTGATTTGTTTTTCCCTACAAATTAGTTTCACACAGGATTCCACTAAAATGTTTCAAGGATTTTTTTAAATTTTTAATATAAAGAAATACTTTAGACAGTTAACAACTGGTTTGGATCAAAAGAGGGGAATTGGCTGCCTCCAAATGGAAGACACTTAGTGGATGTCATGCCAATCCATAATGAAAAAGACTTGCACAATGCAGCGGGAAGATAAGATTGCTACATTTCAAAACAGAATGGATCAAAACTGGGAGAGAGTTCGAATCTCAGCCAATCTTCATTCATGAGAAACAGACTGTGCCTTTAATAGCTCAAGAGCCAAGGCAACAGCTTGGCATTCTTTGTGGAGCATATATAAAAACTCCTGTTCTATACGGGTTGTTGAAAAGTACTATTTATTTTCTTAAAATAAACTTCTAACTGGAATAATGCTTCATTGCAAAGGGACTTATTTTAAACTGAAAAGTTAAACTATCATGAAGTTTTCATTTTTCTTCACCTAGTATGACTGCTATGTCAAGTTGCATCAATTGATTTAAAATCATAGAAATACTTAGAGCTAAAATCATCTGGCTGAAATGAAAAGATGCAGCCTTTGTTCTTTACGTACATATTTGTCACCATCACAATGATCCACAGTCTGCCACAACCCACTGTAACCATAGCAACTTAAACTATTCCTCTATGGTGCTTGGAAAGGGAAAGAAGATATTGCAAGAAAATGTTGTTTCTCTAATTAAAATTCATGCAAGCATTATCACTTGCAGGTGGTCTTGGTACTGAAAATACAGATGACATATTCTATCTCTTACATGGCTTTTTGTGCTATTAAAGAAGGCTTTTTTCATGGTACAGATTTTCCTTTCTGGAATTAGTGCCTATCTCAAGTCTTTCAGGCCACCTTCCCAGTCAACAGGCAGTAAGTGATGGAACATCTGAAAATATTCTTAGTGTAAATTGTTTTACTGACATAGCAGTCCAGAACAGAAGTACTTATAAATAATCATGTAGAAAATCCCTCCTTTTGAGAAGCTGACACCAGTGCCTTGTTCTTATAAAATTCCACTGCTCCTGAAATTAACCCCAGTCTCAAAACTGAGCACGGACAACTCCATTGTTGATTTCCTAACACCTTTTCCCTGAATAATAAATAACAACAATACAGAAAATGCATTTAGCTTAGAACATTTTCTTCTAAGCCTGAAAGGCTGTGGGACCTCACATGGGGCAGTATCACACTGTGGAGTTGGCTTGAGCAACACCCTTGCCTCCAACCAAATAAAAAATCTCATAATTGCTTGTAATGCTAGCATTACACAGTAGTATATTTTGGATAAATCAGGATGGCATCATCACAGGAGAACCTTTGGAACTTGCCTTAAATATATGATGATGTCAATCCCTTTTATTTCACTAAGTTGGTAAGGAATCAAAACAAAGTTTGCAGGAAAAGTAAGAATTATGGCATCACTTTGGCTCAGAATTTTTATTCTGATATTTATCAACCTCAGTGGAATCTGAGGAGTTTGATCAAGGATCTGAGATAAGCTGCTGTATATGAAAACCCCAAATAACAGCTTTCACTTCATGTAATACAGAGGCTTGATCTCTATTCTTAATTAATGTGAATTAGCATGATTGACTGACAGGATGGAAGTCAGCATGGCTCTGTTGTTACACACGGACTGAGGACCTGCCCAGGCATTTTTCTGTTCTCTGCCATGATTCCCTTCACCACACTGGTTAATGCCAATCTTGTGATCTCTGTTTGCCCCATTTGTTGTAGAGCTGTCAGTAAACAGCTGGACATTGTTTGAGGAAGATCCTTGAATCTGCCTACAACCACTGAAGAGCTGTGAGAGCAGAATCAGGCTCTGCATGAATTAGAGCTCGGTGAGAACAGAGCTGGGATCAAACCTGGTGTCCAGGCACCTTGACTGCTCCCACAGCAATTCCTGTATGGGATGTCCCGCTCATGCTGCTCAGGCTGGCTCAAGCAGAGTGCAGGACGAGTGAAAGGAAGGTGGAAAAAACTAAGGGTAATCAACCTAAAAGGTCTGAGATTACCTGAACAAAGCAGGCAAAAGCCTCGGAACCCAGAGGAGCTGGAGGAGCGAGGCTGTGCACTCCTGCAGGATCTGGGAGGCGACATTGCCCACATTCCAGGCAGATCCTTTGCCCAAGTCTGTTCATTCAGGCTCTGCCTTTTGCCCTGTGCTTTGCATTGCAGAGGCTGCAGAAAACAAGCTCACAAAAATACCAGGAAGAATACACTGGAATGTACAGTGAGTTTAAGAGCTTTTGGAATTAGATCAGCTGTTGCTTTTGAACCTGCTCTGTGATATGATGAAATCTCCTCGGGAATTACTTAGGAAGCTTTGCTTTCATATGTTTAATCTTCTGGAAAACCCTGATGATTACAAATAACAGTCATCCATTTGTCTTCATAATACCATGCTACAGACTATCATAACTGAGTTACTGCAATTGCATGTCCTGGCAACACTTCAAATATATATTTTTAAGTATTTTTTTTTCTTGTAGATCTTTCTTTCTAAACAATTCAGAGTGGATTAAGTAATTGTGCGGTGCTTCGTTAAGAAATGAACCCAACTCTTCAGTAGAATTCTTACCAGATATTTTCCTTCTGAAATTCAGTTGAAATGTATTTTACTAGACAAATCAGAGGTGAAATAAAAATGTTCTCATTTTAATTTGATTCACAAGCAGAGCACATAGTTTTAATTGCATTTAGCAAAGAGGGGGATCACTGATTCCACAGGGCATTTAAGATGTTTAGATTATAATTCTTTGTGAGAATATACAAAAGTAGACTTGAGAACCAAGCCACAGACTGAGAAGTTCAGGTTGGGAATTTAAGAAGAGACCCCAGATGCACATGAGCTTGAGGGGCAAACTTGGTTCTTGTTCTTCCAAGAGGTTGCTTTTAAGTATGGGTTGTATTTACGTAAAAAAACTGCAAAGAAATATTTATACACCCTCTACCTTTGAAGAGAAAGGTTGACCATGTCATAAATACACCTTTCTATTTAATTGCCCATTTCAGTCCAGGTCTGAATGCTTCCAATCTAAAGCTAATCACTGGAAATTCTCCTATCTTGGCTGCTATGTGTTCACTCCCAGGCTTCTATTAAAAGAGCTCACAGCTCAGTTGCTGTATCATTTGTTAATATAAACTCGCTGTGTTGCTACTGGTGCTTTTCCATGAAGGTTACTCTATGTTATTTATTAGTTAATTAAGTAACAGACAAAGTTCCATTTCCTGCAGATCCAAATTATCCTCTAATCTCAGCTCCATGTTTTCTGGCTTCTAAACACACAATACTGTAAAACAAAAGCAAATAGCAGTGTAGGGGAGTTCACAGTCTCCATCGAGTTTTACGTTACTTCTTTTGCTGTTGGCTTCTGCAAAGCTGTGGACTAAACCCAAACCACTGAATAGACCAATAACATATATTTCACTTGTAATGTGCCCTCTTATTTTAATGCTGCAGTCTCTGGGTGTTTTATACAGAATTATGTTGCTTTGTCTTCAGTAATTTCCTCCTCCAGTCCTTCTGTATAGATGGAGGGAATACCAAAGAAAATAATTAGAATGAAATTTGTATTCCTAAATTGGTCTTAACCTTGGAAAAAGGAAACAGTAACTCAGGAGTTTTCATGTAGCATTTGGTTGACATTACTACAATACACTGAAAAAGGTTCACAGTAAAATAACAGTTATCTGAGGAGATATGGATAGAAATACAAATGAATGTTTTTAGAAGGAAAAGAAAGCAAAGGAGTAATCATGGATTTGGATGAGTCTGTGTAAGCTGAAGAGTGCACTGGAGAATATGCCATGGGGAACAAGTTTGCACTGGAAAGACAATGGATTTGATGATCTAATAAGTCTCATACATCTGAACTGTATGATTTCACCCCCAAAAGAACCTTGTTCTCTTTGTACTCACTGTTCCACAGAGCAGTAATTATTGCTAACAATGTGTCTGCTTGCTGGGGCTTTCAATGTGCCAATCCTGGTGCAAATTTATTCAGCATTTAAAAATATGCCGAGCACTTCCACAGATGGGGTTTTGACAACAGAAAATTTAGGTGTTCTTCAAATGTTCAAAATTAGAACTCCCTAGGGAGACACAGACAGGCACCTCCTATTCTGCACCAGGGGTAAGTGGGAAATACTCTGAGAACACCTAAGCAGATGATCAGCAGCTTTCAGCAAGTGGCTCTTCATGAGTCATGGTTTTTTCCCACTGGAGAAGGGTGTCCCTCAAAATGTTTTACACTTCAGTCTGGATGGGGATCCGTGCTTCATCCAAATAAACAGTCACATCCTGGAAAACTGAGATGCACTTGTGCAGTTACATTTTTTGTTTTGTCTTTCTCTTCGTATCACAGCAACTATCTGAAGAATTAACTCTATTTTTCAAACTAAGTATTTTTGCTGTTTCTCTTACAACAGCATTAAACAGGACAGACATTGCAAAAAACAAAAACAAACCCCAACAGTGTTAAGTGCCCATTGCTTTCAAATCCAGATGTGGACAACAACTGCCAGTACATTATAAAGTCCTGCATGTCCCTGATTGCCATCTCTTGGTGTCCCCTCCAAACCTGCTCACAGGCACACAGGTGTTCACAGCTGTTACACAGAACTCATGGCTTTCAATTCCCATGGGAAGATATTTCCTTGGCTTACAAGGCCATGCATGAGAGAAAGAAAGATACTACATCAAATTCATCAAAGTGAAAGATAATGCAATGTATAAAAATTTAACAATAGTTTCTTAGAACATTGGGACAATATTTGAATTCATAAAATTCTTCTATTGGAGAGCTGGCCCAGAGATGCTGGCAGGCACACAGTAGCTCTCAGCTTTGACATGAAGAGTTTAACACCTCTTCCTTGGACTCCAGATTACTGTGGAGCAAAGGTAACTGTGAAAGCTCTAAGGCAATACATGAGCGGAAGTTGTTGTGATGGAGAAAAAAAATCCAAGCAAAATCAAATGCATTTAATGTGATACACAGAAAGATGAGGGTCAATCTTGTCTCCTTAAAGCTTTTCCTTAGGTTATACTGGTGATGCTGGGATGTCAGTGACAGCCAGGGCACCAATTATTCACTTCTTAGAAGCTCAAGATACATGTGGTAGGAAATTTAGAAATTACAACACCCTCAAATGTTGGCTGATGATTCAAATCCCTTCTTGGGCTTTTGAGACCACTTGCAAAATTCCCATCCATTCTGAGCATTAAGAGTGTGTAGTGCTGGTTCAAGCCTGCCTCGGAGCAAAACAGCTTTATCTTGTCTGAGTTTGCAGCGAGTAAGGAAATTGTCTGCTGCTGTGTATCACTAAGTTAATGAAAACACCATCAAAGGGTTGCATTTGAGCATCTTTCTAAATATTGTCTTTTGAAAGGAATGTAATGGGCACTGACTGAAATTTGGTACTGTGGTTCAAGAAACAAAGGTTTTTTATGAGATACTAACTGAAATTTAAGAGCTGGGTTTGGTTTGCTTCTTTTTCCCATTTCAGAAAGTTCTAAATTACAAAATGCTGGTCGCAAGCAATCGGTTTCCAGAAGCCTGAAGCACCTTTTCCATTCATCAAACAAGTTTGTGAAGACTCTGAAAAGGTTTGTCATTCGTTCTATGTTCGAGACATTCTGAATTTTAGCAGCTGTTGCTCTGTATTAGAGAAAAGCACCTTAGCAATATGTGTGAATATGCCACTACTGATGAGACAGCAGTTGGTCAGAATGAACTGATAAAATCACAGATGTGTAAGAATGGTGCAGCTGACAGGAAAATAATGCTCCAGCTCCTACTGAAATCAATAGAATTTTTTCCATGTTACTTTTGGAAATGGATTCAAATTGTAACAGAGTGAAATGTTCTGTGCAAACCCAAAGTGCATCTCCTGAGCCGTTTGAAAGCACTGCCTCTGTTGCTGCTCATTAATGAAACTACAACATTTATTCATTCATAATATAAAGCACAGAGCTCAGATAATATTTGAGTAGTCCACTGGCAACAAGCTCCACACATAGAACTCTCTGACATCCTCAGCTGGGTTTGCATCCCACTGTGACCCAACCCTCAGCCCTGACAATTTGTTTTAGCAAATGGAAGTTGCTTATTCTGGATTATTTCTTCTTTCATTGCCAGGAGTGTTCAGTTTGCTTTTTCTTCTTTGTATTTTGATAAGAGTTTGATTCTTTCAGAAGAGCTCTCCAGAGTCTTTAAATTCCCTGCAGTAACTACTTAACATATGAAACTAATTGCTGGGGTAAATATTGAAAGGAATTATCTCTATAAATAGGTTTGCAGATATGTTGGCCAAATTACACTCAATTATACCAATGTAAATCCATAATAATACACCTGATTTCAATCGAGTTACTTCAGATTTGCTCTGAAGTAAAGGAGGGCAGAACTAAGCACATTAATGATAAGTTTTAGTAAAATTTCTGATTCCTAAAGGGCATAAAGCTTCCATTGTGTACTGTGTACTCTGGCAAAATTCTCACTAAAACTGATGTCTGTGGCTTGCACAGATCCATAATCTCCTAGATTCATGAAGTTTCACATCATCTAAAGTGGTAAACTTCCCATATACTTTTCAGAACTCACTGGCTGAAGCTGCATGACCTATATTACACAGAACTTTATACCAGATGATTCACTTTGTCTCCTCAGAACTTAACATCTATAATTCTTTGACTAAATTTGGCATGGATGTGAATCGACATGAAAGGTGTTTGATAGTGTTTCCTTCTCTCTTTAGGGGACTCTACTTATCTGTTATACTTTTTTACAAAGACAATTTGTTAGTAACCAATGAAGATCAAATCCCAATTGTGGAAATCGATGACTCTCACAGTAGTTCAGTTATGCAGGATTTCCTGTGGTTCACAAAGGTAATGGGAGTCTAATTTCATCTATTGCTTCTGCCAATCTGTTGCTAGCAATGCATAGGCCTTAGCTCATCACTCTGAATGTATGAAATGATGTCATTGAAAAACTGAATGATGAAGTGCTTTATCACTCATGTTAAATGCAATTTCCACAAACCATTCATGTGGATTAAACCCTGACTGGGCCACTGACAGTGACACAATTAACACTTAATGTATGATCCTATATGAGTGACTTTTATGTGGGTACATAAAGGTTTTAGGGACATTTAGAGCAAGAGCCTAAAGAAATAACCGGGGGCTTTAACTTGGGTATTGTGGTTGTGCCATCACTCAAGTTGTCTTCACACTACTTTTTTATACCACAAAGAACAGCAAATCAGTTTTGCACAACAGTCCAAAATCAACTGAAATAGGTTCATGATGTTTGCAGAACACCTTCTGTGTCTGAGTCAGTATCTGTGTCATGTTTATCCAGGCAGCTGACTGCCATCTGCAGAAACACAAAATGTGCAATATCTACTGATTTTTCCAAGTCCAAAATGCATTTTAGTATCATTTCTGCTTTTGCAAACACTGAGAACAAGAACTGGTTAAAGTGGATCTGTTTTTGCAGTTGTCTTGCATGTGGGATGACATCAGGTGGCTGAGGCAGAACATGGCTGTGTCCGTGTCCTCATCCACAGCACTCCAGGCCAGGCAGAAGATGCTTTCAGCAGCAGCACAGCTACAGGTGGGTCCCATGGCATATTTCTGGCTCTTAGCTCAGTGACTTTCTGGTCTCCAAGAGACAGAGCTGCCCACTGTCCCTTGGACTGTTCTTTGCAGCAGCATGCTCATCTCCAGGGAAATGAGGCACTGAGCCTCTCCTGCCAGGAGGGAAGGAGAGACGTTAAAAGTAAAGAGTAGGAATAACAAAGGAAAGAAACAATAGAAAGAAAGAACAAAAGAAACAGACAAAAAACCAAACAGATATGAATCAGTAAATAATGACCACAGAGAAGCCTGTGAGTTTGCAGATTGGGAATTCAAGAGTTATAATCCTAATTTGCTGCTCAAAAGCCTCTTATAGGCCTATTCATTATTAATTAATAATCCAATAATGAAGCATTTAAACCCTGTTCTATTCCAGCCTCTGCTACAGATGCAACCTGAGTGGTACTGAACAGGTCACTTAAATCCTTCTGTGTCTCAATTCACTACTTGTTATGCAAATAGAAATTACACTTTCTCCAGCACAACATTTCTACCTTTCTTGTAAAGCTTTGAAGCTGGGTTTCACAACAACATGGAATCTCATGGCAGGCAGACACTTCCATTCCTTTTGTGGGAAAATACATTTTCAAAAAGCTGTGTGCATTGTTGTTACCGAAAAAGTATATCCAGGCCTCACTTCTTCTACCTTTTGTTGAGGTCATCAAAGCTTCCCAGAAAATCTGTGGTACACTCATGGCATTACTGAAGATCCTCATTGCTTGGCACTGTGTTGGACACACATCATCCCACGGGTTGTGTCAGCACAATAACCTGGTTTGCAGCAGCTGGGAGAGCCACACACTGTGGGGCCATAATTTACAACATGCATGTGGGGTTTGTTTCACACCTTTTGGCAGAGCATGCTGTGCAGGAGAGCAGCCTTCCTGGGCAACCACCTGTCTGGACTGATTTCCCCAAAGCGTCCCAAAATATATCAATGCCAGCCTGCTGCACATTTATTGGAGGACCACCTGTGTTAAACAGCAGCTGCTTGTCAGTCCTTTGAGCTGTCACTAGAGAAAGTTTTAATTATATCTGCTGCATATTCCCCTGGTGCGGTAGGCTCAGCTCAGGTAGCACATATTCCTTTGGTTAGCTCAGGTCCATCCCCCCTGTGCAGACCCCCTTAACAGATCCTGCACTGGGAGATACCCAACATTCCCAGTGCATCGTGGTTTTATTTGCTACCAGAGATGCAGAGTGCAGAGCCTGAAACACAGAGACACAGCAAATGTGCCCATGTGGTGTATTGCTCTGCTGAAGTTTTGCCAGATTTATTGCTGTAAATGTCTGTTCTGTTTGCTTGGTCCCTGAAGAACACAGGGATTGTCACCCAACTGCCAACCTCTAATGGCGTGTGGCCTAATGGGATCCACCAGTGGAAGGATCTCAATAAAGTTTATATGGTTGAATACTTTTTATTGAGGCAGTTAATAGACTGACTCCGCAGGAATTTAGGACAGAATGGAAAAGATCAGTGATAACTCAGCTGCTCAGGGACTAGATCAGTAGATTCAGAGACAACAGGGACTGCAACTTTGCCTGTTGTTACCCTAGACAACTAAAGCAAACAAAGCACAAGTGATGGGGTAACAAGCTAAGCAGACACAAAACTTTTTTAGGGTATGAATCAGTCCCATATTGATATTAGTAGGTCCCCCATTCCCTGTGCTGCAATGTCATTCACAACATAGTGACAGTAAAGAACTGTTTGTTTTCATCTGGGCACATTCACATGCTGCAGTGATTAATATGACAATTAGATGGCTAAGGACAACTGCCAGGATATGCCCCAGCTGGAGACACAGGGATTAGCACAAAATGTACACTCAAGACACCCAGAGTTAGACAGAGAAGGAGACAAACCCCAAAAGGCAGCACAGTTTACAAAGGCAGAGGAGAGGTGCTATATAGACACCAACAGTCTGCCCTGGAAGGGGATGTACAAAGCTAAAATAAACAAGTTATGCCACCCAAACCCAGACACCGTGCTGAATACTGAGATTTTATAAACATTTTTATAATATTAAAGTTGATAAGCAAATATTGCCTGCTAAGTACAGATAATTAATTTCAGGATAATCTACCAGTTTACATCATTAAGTTAATGTACAGCACTTCCCTAAAGATACAATGTGCTTCATTGTGAATTCAAGTTTTCATTTTAAACTATCCTTCTCCCTATCCAGCTTACTGTAGATCTCTTGAAAAATCACAAAGTAATGAGCATATTTTAAATGTTAGGCATTTTTCTTTAAGACATCTGGGAATCTCTTCAGCAGTGGCTGGTCACTGGATTGAGTGTGTTTGCACCTATAAGCAGATGCCTTACTGTGTGAGGAAAGGGATTTTAACCAAAATATGTATTTTATGTGGAGTCTTTTAAAATTACTTTTCTTTAATCCTCACATATTTTCCTGGAGAGCTTTTCCCTGGTAGTTTTGTTAGTTTCTGGCTGTTTTGTCTAGCACATTCTTGGTATTTGAAGTAAAAGGGTCCATGTCTCTTCAGATCCTGCGCTTCTTCACAAACACACTCCACAGTTTAGCTCCAGAATTATTTACATTCAGCACAAACATGAGGGTCTCTTGCTTTTGTTGCTGAAAACAGTCTGAATAATTTTAAAACGGGAAACAAAGAATGGAGATTATACTTAATGAACATAGCAAAAAACCATTTAAAGTGTCTGTTATGAATGATTCGGGGAAAGAGAAAGAATTTCATATGATCTCTGACATTTAGTTCTGGGAAGGTTCAGATAAGCACCCAGCTCTTAAGTTCAAATCAAAAGAATCACCAGCAGACCAACAATGAGTGCTTTCAAAAATTGCATCCTTCAACTTTACATGACTGGGCAAAACTAGGAAGTTTGGCCCAAATAAGTGAATTTCTTTGCAGTAAATAAGTGAATTAATTTGCATTTTACAAAGGCATTGGGTCATAATAGTCTTTCTGATGTTCTCCATTAAACATTGGACTAAACACTACTGGACCAAATGCATCAGAGGATCCACAACTCAACCCACAAACACAACCTAAGGAAAAACTTTTCCTTTTGCCACTAAATGATATGACTGTAAGGCAAGGGTTTGAGAAACAGGGTGTGTCTCATTTATAGTGAAGTCAGTAGGACTGATGTCAATGACCACCAAGTTACATTTCAAACAATACTCTCCTGATATGTGATAAATAACTTTCATTTTATATTTGTTTTCTAGAATTTGCTGGGAACTCACAATTTAGGCAGAGTTTTTTATGAGCCAATCAAGGATCGACATGGCAATATGCTGATAGTTACTGTAAGAGAAGTGGAGAGTCTGTACTCATTTTTTAATGGCAAATGGATGCAGGTATCCAAACTACAAAGCCAGAGGAAATCCCTTTCAACTCCAGAGGAGCCAACAGCATTAGACATCTTGCTTATAACAATCCAGGTAGTGCTTTGCTTCCCTTACTGTGTGTTATTTGCTTTTGTAAAGCCTGTGCCAGAGCCCTGATTTCTGGAAGCGTCTCGTAGAATTTTAGGCCTTAGTCCAGTGCCCAATAAAATTAATGGCAAGGCTCCCATTGAGAGCAAAGACTTATATTACTTCCAGTGGGTCTGGGATCACATCCTTAATATGCAAAATATCCATGAGATTCTAAAGAAATTACTTCAAAGTCCTAGCAGAGAATAGTTGTTTCTATCGATTTCGGGAAACCAGGCTATGGAATTCTGTAGCAAGGGATATAAAAAGCTTTAAAATTCTCTGGGATGTTCTTAAGCACCTATACAGACACTTAAAATTTCTACACTCCGTAAGATTTTTTCCATCCAACCCTGAAAACTAAATCTAGGTTTTAAACTTTACTGTTCTACTTAATAAACTTGTTCTGTGGGGTTCAGGGTTCCTTGGAGCCTGGTATAGCCGCTAAAGAATTCTTTACTGACCATAACCCTCCTTTAATTTCTGCATCACATGCTCCTAGACTTGCAATTAGAAAAATGCCAAGGTAAGGATTGATCTCAGAAGCTGCTTGGTACACTCAGCTCAGTTACCATCACTGAGAGACGTGGGGGTTCAGCCCTTCAAGAATTATCTCTGAACTCATATTAAACAGAGACAGTTCACGTTAAGATTAATACACATTTTCTGTAGGTAACAGCAGCCAATCTCCCTAAAACTCTTGCACAGTTACCCAAAATACAAGACAAGTCATTGTCTTAGTCCCTTCTTTAGCACCGTCCATGAGATGATGGCTGTTCTGGTTAATTTTTGAATTAGAGGCACTTTCTTGGGCAGAGACTCTGCTTTTCATACCAGGAAGTGACAGGCAATCAAAATATATGTTACCAGGTTTTAGGAATGTTAAAAAATTTCCAAAAGACAATAAAACTTACCTGATCTATGCTAGATTTAATGTATTACAGTGTGTTAAAGGTGCAGAAAATGGTCAATCTGGGCAAAAGTTTTATATTAGGAAAAGCAAAAATACAGGCCTGATCAGATTTCCACAGAGATCCTAGTGGAAAAAATGTTCCCCTAATGGTTTACACATTCCTATCTAATGCCCACCCTTTCTTCTATTACTTGTTTAATCACTGAGTGGGTATTTTGTTCATGAAGTGCTTGTGAAAATGAGGGTCTAATTGCACTGGTCAGAGCCAAGCATAGCACTGGCAGATAATTTGATGGTTCCAAGAGTAAAGGCATAGGGCCAGGTGTCTTAATCCTCACCCACTGCAGAAGCACACATTTCTCAGGATGGATGGCAGCAGCCATCATTTTTCAGGTAGTTTTGGAGGACTGCTGTACATAGCCCTAAAAATGTCTCCTGGCCTCAGGAAATTCACCATCAATACTAATTTCTTCTAAGCTCTATTTGTTGATAAAGATATCTGTACAGAAAACGCTGCCACTAATTCAGTTTTGCAAACTACCAACCCCCATGCTGACAGAGATCTTCCTGTTGACAGCAGGTGATACAGAGCAGGTTTTGGAGAGATGTAGGCTGGGTTTTCCTTGGGGACAGCCCTGGCTCCAGCAGCCCCTCTCTCCCAGCTCTTCCCCAGTGCTGCTCTGCTCCCTCTGTGTAGCCATGAACCAAACCTGAACCAGGGAACTGCTCGGCTGAAAAACAACTGCTCCTCTTCCCAAGTTGTTTTTCAGAGGAATCAGTTCCCTGACCCAGCTCACCATTGAAATGATGAGACAGGAGGCAGAGGTGGGGGTTATTTAAGCCAGTTTAAACACCACCGTTGCAGAAGATTGAAACCTCAGGTTGTCAGAGCCAATTCCTGCATGACATGGAGACCTTAGAGGTCCTGTGTATGGCTTCAAGTGAGAAGTTGTCCAAGTGCACCGAAACTACCTGAGATTATCCATATGCTTAAGCATGTGCTTAAATGCTCTTTGAATTTAATTTTTTTAATTTGAGGGCTGTAAAAACATTTGTTGCTTTTTGCTCCCAAACTCTTCTGCTTATGTGGAAAAAAAGATGAGATTTTTATGTAGGACTGTTTCCCTTAAAACAGGACATACTTTCCTATCACAAACGAAGTCAGCAGCGCCTCCCTCCCGGCTTGTACCTGGGTTACCTTAAACTCTGCAGTTCTGTGGACCAGATCAAAGTGCTTGTGCTGCAGAAGCTGCCCAATGTCCTGTGTCACGTCAAAATCCGAGACAACGGCAACGTCTCCAAGTAAGTGAATATACAGATATGGTTACACACACACACATAGAGAGACAGAGAACAGTTGTTTTAAGTTTGGAACAATTGATCAAATGTTAATGTCAAGGCAATTCTGCTGCTGCAAAATTGTAGGTGGCAGCAAGGTTTGGCTCTGGTGTGTGGCAGACGGGTTTGGCTCTGGTGTGTGCCATCCCAGAGATCTGTGCTGAGCTAAACAGGTGCACCTGAGTTTTTCCAGCAGTCCGAAGGCCTATCCAGAACACGTGGATAGGGGCCCATTGGTTTCTAAGGATGGTGTTCCATGATTATTCCAGCTCTGCACAGGGGTAATGGCCTGTTCAGAAGATCACAGCCTGCAGCCCTGACACAGCCTTCAGTGGATTCAGTGCCACCCTTCCCATGGATTTTCACTGACTATGGGCTGTTGATGTGGGGGATTTTTCTGTTTATTCTCTTGTGTGATATCTTTGGTTTGCGACCCTAAACCACAGCAAACACACCGCAATTGGAAACCATATTTATAAATGCAACCAGCCAGCAAACTGCTGTGCTCTGGGAAAGCCATTTTCCCCCTGTCCTCTGCTTCCCTTATCCATTGGCAAGGCCACTCTTTGTACTGCCTGGTCCTTGCCTAGTGGGTAACACATTTTATTGACCTTTTTCTGGAGCTTTTTAATCCCATATCATTTCAGCAACCAGCTGAGAATTTTGCATGAGGAAAAAGGAACTGGATATCTACATAGATAACAAGGATATCCAGAATGTAGTAGTGAATACTAACAATGTTGGAAGGAATAGAAAGCCTAAGGCTTCAGAGTTTATAACAATCCCTGACTCTTGAAGTTTAAGATCAGATCTTTATTTAGGAACAGATTATACCACAACTATTACTTGTCTTGTAGTGAGGTTTCCTGTACATTATTTTTTTTTAATGTTTGATGCTGGCTGCTGTTCAGGACTGAATACTGGGCAGGGTGAATTAGGGATTGGATCCAGAACTCTGATTCCCATGTTTATCAGGTCTCAAATAGAGACACGTGGAGGAAAGCACGAATTTCTTTGGCTGCAGTGAGTAGAAGATAGTCCTTCACAGAGATCAAACTTCCTGCTAATTGTAGCAATTTCCAATGCATGTTTTTTAAAATATTGTGGTAGATAGGGAATGAAGAATGTGAAAGAGAAAACCTGAAGTGAAAAGCCTTACTGAAATATTTCAAAGGTAGTTGGACTTCCAGAGGAATGTTCAGCCTGATCTACACATGCTAGAAAAATAAAACTTTTCAAAGTTAGAGTTCAATCAAGATTGCACAAGTTTAGAATGTTTTGGTGTATGAGGATTAAATGATCAACAGATCCCAAATGCACATACACTGAATTCCTGCTTGTGCACTGAACTGTTGTTATATTTCTAATTTTAACTTGACTCAACATACAGAGATGAGTGGGAATGGATCCAAACACTTTCTGGCTCAGAATCTGTGGAAAGTATGGATCATACTTCAGACTGCCCTACTCAATTGTTCTTGTATGAGCTCCAGACAGCAGTGAAAGCTCTCCTCAAACAGATCAATCTACCTCTGCATCAGGTATTTGCCTTTGTGGGATTTATCACCTTTTTAAAACCCCATTCTAAAGAACACAACAAAAAGCTACAAACTATGTCACTCACCAGTAGGGATTTGATGTCAGGGTTGCAAGAAATGCAAAGCAGAGAAGTTTTGTATTCCATTATTCCAAGGGGAAACATCAGAACATCATCCAGTTCTTGTCCTGGAGACGTGAACATTCAAGGATTAGGAGACAAATTTCAACCACCTGCCATTTTTGTATCTTTTAGCTTATTTTGCAACTTCAGGCAGGTGCAAATAAGCACTTTTGCAGTAGTTGGTTTTTTTGGTTGGTTTTTTTTTTTTCAGAAAGCAGTAGTTTTTAGCACCTTTACCAAGCTGACAAAGAAAAAGAGGCATTTTTCCAGGCAAGCACAGCAAGTGACTGTTTTTTGGGAGGCTTCAAGTGAGGATGTAGGAAAGGCCTGGTAATGACACAGCATTTTGCTGTTCTTTTGCACACAGATGAATGTACCCCTTCTAAAACACGCAGTCCCAGACCTCCAGATTGCTGTGAGTGAGGAGAGGTGTCTGGCTTCTGGCTTTACAGTTAGGTACAAGAAATGCATATGTGAATAAATAAAGTCAAGGAGAATAATCTATGATGTGAGAGATCCATGAAAAAATAAGCTAAGAAGTTTGTTTCTTGTTTACATTAATTCCATTTTATTTTGGTCTGCAAGGGTAAAGAGGTCTTAAAGTAGAAGTAAATCATCTTTATATTCACTTCAAGGTCTGTTTGTGCAGCTAGAAAGATGTGGCCTTAAAATAAATTAATCTGGTTCTACATTTCTTGATTTTGAAAGGTTTAGGCTTTGCTTTTAAAAAGGAATCCATCAGTGCTGCACCTTCTAGCCTGGGAAGAGCCAAGTAAGACTCAAGTAAATCCAAAATTAAGACAGATGGTGTGCTGCCTTGTGGTCAGTCACTCCAATTCAATAGGGCTCTGTACAGGTCTCTATGTTACTGCATTTGCTTGGAGGTTATAGCTTTTGTGCAACTGTTTTTTTTCTTTTAGAGTTAAGGACTCAAATATTGAAATCACTGTGCAATATGTTCCTGAGGCTGCAGCTCAGCCAAGCATCTGAGCTCATCTGTTGTGCCTGAGAGATAGACATCAACATGACCTTACAGTTAAACACCGATGCAAATGGTCTGATGGCTCAGGACCAAACTTTTATGTTAATGAATTTCATTTTTAATTCCACAGATTTACCTATATATTTTTGTTATTTTTGTGGTGACCAGGAGCAGGGACAGTGGCACCGGGGCACAGTCAGGACAGAAGGCAGTGCTGCACACAGCAGCTCTGAGCAGCCTCAGGCCACTCCTGCCTGGGCCATTTTCTCTTGCTGCAGCACTTGTTAAACCTTTTCAGTGCTGTGTTGAGGGAGAGCTGCATATTTCTCTTAACCAACCCTAAATTGAATCTTAAAGGTTTTTAATTGAATCCATTTTCATGTTTTCACATAATTATGCAATCATAATCTTGAAAAGCACATGGCATGTGATCATTTTCTGCCTAATAAGAAACATAAATGTTGTTTTCAGGGGGGTTGTGCCCGTGTGTGTTGTTTTAATGTGGAACATTGCAGCTTTAAATCTTTATTTTATGTAGTGACATGAACCCACATTTAGCCACCACCACCCCCCGCCCCAAATATTTACGTTTTATAAAAATTCCGAGCTTGATGTTGTGCAAATTTTCTTTAATGTTTTATATCATTTGGGGTGTTGTTTATATAAGTGCCATGTTGTAATTCTCTCCTATTCCTTCCCCCGCGCGTGTCCCTGTACAGGCTAAGCACTTCCGTCTGTACACACAGGAGGTGTTGGAACTGGGTCACAATGTCTCCTTTCTTCTCCTGCTCCCCGCCTCAGACGACGTCTGCACTGCCCCAGGACAGAATAATCCTTACACCCCACACTCAGGATTTCTTAACCTCCCTCTTCAGATGTTTGAACTCGGTATAGTAGCTTGCTTCACCTAGAAATATTAACCCAGTCTCCTTATAATAAAATCACAAAGTTGTATCTGTTTTCCCCCTTGTCCCTGTGGAGAGTCAATAAATCACATGATGGCTTTGGCAACAACACTCCCTATAACGGTGTACAAGTTACAGAGGGAGCAGGGCGGTTAAAGCATATACTGTAGCCATCGTTATTGAAATGCAAAGCAGAGAGCAAGGCCCACAGTTATCCACTATATGTCTACAAGCTTCTCTGCAAGATGCTGTTCTTTAAAACACAGAACCAAGAGAAATTACACACAACACAGCAAGGCTGGAGTGTGACAGGAGATGCAAAAAACATCTCTCTGAGTTGTCACAAGGATAATTGCTGGTTTTGTAATAGGGATTTTTGCAGCTCCTGATTGCAGATGGTCCTACTCAAGGTCTGACTCCTTCACAGCTTTGTGAAAGATCTGAATAGATTTTACCGTGTGAGGGACATCTTGTTCCCTTTGATACCTGGAAAAATGCTGGAGACTGTTCCATTGCTGTGGTGCAGCAAAAGCCTGTTATGAAAAATGCCAAAGCACTGGACTTGAATCTCTTTCTTTGGGGAGCACATCTTGCGCTGTCACAGATTCAGCTCTTTTCTTCCACTGCATTGCTGACTGGGTAAGAATTCCCCAAAACAGAGTTTTCCAGCTGTTTCACAGAAGGCATAAGATGCTTTAGCTTCAAGGTCCTCTATTTCTCATTTCTTCTTCTTTGGTCCACAGAGAAAAGAAAAGGTTCCACATAAAAGCAGCTCATAAAGACTTAATAGTTTTTTTTAGAAAGAATATTGAAGTGTGGGGGCTGCTGAGCCTTACACATCAGTCTGCTCTGTTTCCTTCTGGCCTGTAAAACTGGGGATCTTTCCTCTGCCTTGGAGAAGAGAGAAAGGTATGAGCCAAAACTGATAGAGTCAGTACACCAGGAGCCACTGCAGGAAAGGTCTCTGTGGCAACTGTGTCCCTATTGATGTCC
This sequence comes from Ifrita kowaldi, assembly GCA_013398055.1. NCBI lineage: Eukaryota > Metazoa > Chordata > Aves > Passeriformes > Cinclosomatidae > Ifrita > Ifrita kowaldi. The sequence goes on from VZRS01000702.1 coordinate 308,763, forward strand.
CTCTCAGGTGTTCATGTGACACCATTAGCTTCCTATCTCCTGTGCATCAGTGCCAAGTGCTGTTCAAATCACTTATGTAGGAGATTAGATATTAATGGAGTGTCTTGCCTTGCCTGTGTTTCTGCAGTCACAACTCATCCATGACCTACCATCACCCAGCAACACAAATTTCATTTGGATCAGGCAGGAATACAGCACTGTATTTATGCCACATCAGCCCACAGTACACTGTGGTGCCTGTGACAGCTCTGGGGGTTTCTGCTGGCTGTGGGAGGCAGATGCCAGCTGAGCTGCCATACAATTGTGAGTGGAACAGCCACACAATACACGGTGTAGTCTGCCAAGGAAAAGTTACCCCTTCAAAGGAAAGCAAATGTAATTGAATGAGAAGAGTTAGCACAGTGCTTTGGGTCACATGGCCACGGCTGCAGTGCCCTAAAGCCAGACTTTTATCTTCTGATGTGCCACACTGAAGCCAACCAACTGGCCTCTGAGTATGGAGAACATCATTTCTCCTGGGGAGAGGGGCCTGCTGCCTTGCTATGCAAATTAATGCGTGGAGCATATTAATCTCTGACGCAATTAATCTCCTCACTAGAGGTTGTGCAGACTATTTGATTCTCATTAGGTGGGACACAGGCCAGAGGCAGGAGTGCCTCTCATTTCAGGGACACAGCCTGCATGGGTCTGACAAAGCAATAGAGCCTGCCTGGGACGGTGTGGCACCGGTAAACATGCAAGAGAGCCATCTCCCAAAAGGCATTCCAGGTGCAGCCCTCTCTGTTCAGCAATGTTGCTGCAGTGGGAAAGCAGTTCATGGTGGAGAAAACAGTATGGAGAGCTGAATTTCACTTTTGAGTATTTTTTTAAGTAAGCAATCCTCTGGCCAAAGGCAGATGACATTTCAATATGACTTATTATATATGTATCCCTGATGTTCTATAAAGTGACTGTGATTCACATCTCAAATATTAGAAGCTTCCATTCCCCATTAGCTGGTGGCTACCAACTATATAATTGCATAACCACAAAAGACTATGTTGAAGTAACATTTGTTAAAGTAACATTAAAGGGTCTGACTTAAAACCACAAAGGCTCAAAACTTCAGCACTGGAGCCGAAACCGCGGCTGTAATTCACTCAAGAGTCCACCACATATGGCATATGTACTGTAAGACCACACACTATTCACACTGGATCCCTGCAATATCTAGGCATTGCTGAAACCAGAAGGTAGAATTCATTCTTTCACTCTTTTTTGTGAGATTTCTATGTTCAGATTAGGCCTTTATTGTTAATACTAACAATGTTTCTGTGATTGGGTCTCTTAGTTCAACAAATTCTTCTCAATCATGTTGTTTGTAAGGGATAAGTAGACATAGGACTGTTTTCATTTCTTTTTTTTTTTAATATTTGTGATGAGAAGAATATGTGCATTTTACACTTGGAACACCCTGAGAAATGCCCTGCCCCAGTCCAGAAGAGCAGCAGCAGTAAATCCGACTGGCACTCGCTGCTCTAACAAGATCATGCTGTATGTTTGCATTTACTGCAGCACCAATGAATGGGGAAGTATTTCTGAAAACTTGTTCTCCCTCAGCAAGTTTCAGTACATCTGCTCTGCCATTTGGAGAGGTAACTGCTCAGTTTTGCCTGAGCAGCAGCAGCAGGTTCTGGAATAATGTAGCTTCAACACACCAGGTGAATTAACATTTGCAAAGCTCCGTGGCACTGTAGCTGTTCTGTCTGTTACGTCTGGTACAGCCTGATAGTTCTGTGGTGCTCCAAAGTCAAATTACACAAAAAAAGAGGTCATATCTGAACTTTCTGTGTTACCCTTCTGCAGGAGAATTCAGAGAATGATGTGTGGTAACACCTAAAAGAGTTTTAATTGTTTCCCCCAAACTGTGATATCACTGCAATGCTTTTCCTGCTGAGTCATTTACGTTGAAGTTTCTGATTTAAACCAGCTTAGCCTCAGAGAAAGTTATCAGCCTTCAAAATGATCCTTTCTTTCTGAAACACTCATTTAAAAAAAAAAAGTTTCATTTTCCAGTCATGTCACTACTTTCTTGATAAAAGAAATGATAAGCTATAAAAGCCTCAGAAATGGCCTTTCTGATTAAAACTATCAAGGGCAAGACAGCCTCTGGAGCTGCATACTAAGGACCTGATTATCCCTTCACTTAGATATAATTAGAAATTACTTTTTTGAAATCAGTGAAGTTACAGAGTAAATCCAGTGTAAATGAGAGGAGAACTGAAGCCTGTATTATTTATTTCTAGCTTAAAGAAACCCATCCAGAGTTAGTTACTATATTTAATAAAAATTGTGTTCTGAAAGCTAAGGATTTCATATTTCATAACCAGCATGTAACAATTTTCCTTTGCACTTGGTCTTTTCACAGTTCATTTTTGCTGTTACAAGGAAAAATTTATAAGCCTGTATTGCCGCCTTTCTGCTGTCATAGAGCTGGACTCTCTGAAAACCCAGCAATCCCTGAGGGAAGCAATTTCAGACAGTGAAGTCGCTGCAGCCAAACAAAGACACCAGCAAGTTATAAACTACATACAGGTAATAGTCTGTTTCTGACTATTCCAAGGAGATTTTAAGGTGGCTTTCTTAAAAATTGCATGGGGCTGTAATTTGAAATCTAAATGGAGAATTATTCACAGACATCATAAAAAGAGCAGTTGTATCAAAAGTGCAATTCTGTTTTTATGAAATTCAAACCCAGAACATGCTTTCCTTAGTTGTTGCTTTTATAGAAGGATTTTTATGGGTAAAATCAAATGACAGTTATACTAGACTGTTATAAAGAAATGTGTCAGTCTGCTTGTAAAACTCCCTCCCATCTAACGTGAGGTAAGCTAGCACCATGTCTGGGCATTCATTTGTGTAAGAGTTTTTCTTTGTCTGTATGAACGGGGGATGATTTTCACTGTGATAATGTGGCAATTTAAAAAATTAAAATGAAAATTCAGACTAGATTGTGGAGACAATCTCCACCAACAATATCACACTCAGGAACACAGTTCTGCATTTCATATGTCAAGCTGGCCCCAAAAGCAGCTGTGAGCCTGGCCAGCATCATGCAGTGGCACTGTTTCAGTCCCCCAGTGCAGGAGGATCACCAGTGTTACCATACTTGTCTAACTTGCTTATTCTCTGTTTTTCATCCTGATTTTCCTGTACTGTTCCCAGATCAAGACTTTACCTACTCAACTCAAGGCTTTTTGAACTACATCCCATTTTGCAGCATAGCAAAGCCTGTCCTTTTGCAAGCCATTTTGGTAATTGGTTATTTACAGATAAAGCTCACGACTTCTGCAGAGTAGATCTATGGGTATGGTTGACCTGTCTTTCTACGAGAGAGGTACAAATAACATTATGCCTCTAGATTCTTAATATTCAAGCTATCTTCTGTTGGAATAGGGGCCAAGACAACCATTTGTCCCATCGACAAGATGTTTGACCCTCCATAGTTATGAACAAGAGGATAATATTTCTATTTCTCTTTGTTCTGCATTCAGACCCCCTTTGCCTTGCCCAGGAGCTTTTGGCAACCTGCAGCAGGGCAGAGAGGGAAGATCCATTGTACTTTCACTCTCAATCCCCTCCCATTCTCACACTCAGAAAATCTAGCTTTCTTGCAGCATGCAGGAGAATTAGGAAAAATTTTATCCTTCACATCAAACCCAAGCATTTGTATATTCATATGCAGGTACTGTATAGGCAGTTCTGTGTTCCTCTTCTCCAAAGTGTTTGAGTCACATATCTAAACTGGGAAAATATGGGAGAGCATTTTAAACTTCAGTGCTTTGTGCTGAATTATTGTGACAGTGTATTAGGCTTGTCAGGTTTCCTCTCAAATGAAAAACAGCTGTATTCCACCTATTGGCAAAAATATCTCGGCCCACCACATACCGCAATCTTCAGTGGTGACCACGAAACCGCAAGGGCATTTGTGTGATCCCAGATCTAAGACAGTGTTGAAGTCACTACACAAACCAAACATTGTAAAGAGCAAGGGAGTCTATATAAATGCAGTTCTGAAAAGGAGTCAGAGGGCAACTGAAAATTAAAAATTATTAAAAAAAAAAAAGAAGAAGAAAAAAACCCCAACCAACCAGAATATAAGGTACTTGGAGTCTTTACCAGAACGTTACAGAGAAAGGAAAGAAATCTGTAGACACTGAAACTAAAACTGAAATTGAGCTGTAACTGATATCATGCAGTGCTTCAAATGTTCCTAAATTGTAAAAGAACCACAGTTCATTACAATGTCCTGCAGAACAGCATCAGGGGGAAAACCAACAGGATTTGCATTTTAATAAACTGCATGCAGGATGGTTGTTGTTTGGGGTTGAGAGGGAGGATCACAGAAAGGATGTATAAAAGCTCTAAAATCAAATAGGTGAGATGTTTGCTACCTGGAATTCTCTTCATGGAGCTACACTGAAGTCTTGAAATTATGCAGGATTACGAATTAATCTCTGAACCATTTGCTATTCTTATTGATATATATATTCTTAGCTCAAATTAACTCAGTGGCAAGGCTTGCACTGACATCACTGGAGTCAGGATTTCACCTTTACATAAAAATGGCCATACTAGGTCAAAACCAAGATCCAGCTATCCAGCTATCCTATCTCCAACACAGCTCATCAGGAGCTACCCCAGCAAATCTGGAATCTACAGTATCCCTTGGGAGTAAATTTCACACTTTGAATATGCATTTTGTGAAGTATCTCCAGCTAAGAGAAGTTGTCTTTGAATGTCAGTCTGCAGGCTCTCTGATCCCTCTGTCACTCTCTGATCCCTCTGTCACCCCCCTATTTGACAACTGTCACTGCACAGAGTACCCCTCACTTTTGCCTCTCCATTACTGACCCAGAACTCTCACTCCATTCTTGCAGAATGTAGCTTGTGTAACTGCAAAGCAGCTTCCCTCAAACACTGCAATATTAATAGGAAGGCTCACTTGACATTCAGAACCTTATGTAGGAAAAGTATGAGGGAAGTTCTAGAAAGGACACTGCAGCAAGAGGGTATTTACTCACAGCTACTGTCATTTGATGGTTGCAACATTTGCTCAGCCATCAAAGATCTTGAATGGCTTGAAGATGATGTTAAAAGATGTTGAAAGTGTTCCGTTATCAAAAGACTCTTCAGACTCACATTAAACAGCATCTTTCCTCTCTACAGAGATACTTGAAGCTACATCCTGCTATTGATTCAGGCACTTGTCTCTTATTGCCATCAACAGGCATGTGTTAGAACTGCTTTTGTGTAGATTTATAGTTTCAAAATGCACACAGACTAAAATGGTTAGGGAGAAACTGCAGTTTGGCTCATAGCTGTGCTTCTGCCCTCCATTTATGTATCAACATGTGTGTATGTTCTTTGTTAAAAACTAGGTCTGACATGAGCAATTGGTTTGACTTGGGTTTGCAAAGATGCTCCAGAAGTCTCACTTTTATTCCAGTACAGTATCAAACCAACTTCCAGGTGTGCTACAAACTGATCAAATTTTTACTCCACCAAAATACAATTTTCATTTTCTTTCCATGTCAGATTTCAGGTCTGGATTCACCCCTCCTAACTACACATTCTTAATTGAGGTACCTCCTAACCAAAATCAGTTCAGACCACCTCAATCTGAATGTTCTTTCAGGGGATCCTGCTGCTCTCTCTTGGCAGGGACTACAGACTTACTTGGGCTCTTGAAAAAAATACACACTTAGGTAGAATTAATACTCAGACGTAACCATATTTTGTCACTATCTTTTCCTCCACAGCAAATTGATGAGATCTGGAGGGACATGAGATGGATCACAGAAGCACTGCAGTACGCAAGATACAAGCAGCCAGCAGCAGGCCTGCCCATAAAAAAGCTTGTGGATCTTTCAGAAGAACACCCTCAAAAGAAAATGAGCTCCACCTCTTCACATCTAGATTGTCTTCCTTCACCTCCCCCTTCCCCTGAGCCGAGAATCCAGAGGAGAAAAGCTGTGAATGGTAAGAGAACTTTTCTTTGTTCACCAAGCATACTCTTTGAACTCACTTTTAATTATAACAGGTCTTGTATGTCTTTTTATAAAAGGAGTAAATTTTTTCCCATACCTGCCAAGACGTTTTAACAATCATTTTACCAATCATTTGCCACTCAGTATCCTGAGATCCTTCTACAATCTTTACAATCATTTTTTACTTTCAGCTACTCAAAATAACTGTTCATCATCAGCCAACTTTGTCACCTCGCTGTTCCAGATCACTTAATGAACAGGCTGGAAGGGACAAATGCTATCACTGGCTTCTCCATGATGTCCAGAATTCCAGTAAAATCCATCCACGGTGAAAGCTGACTGCTTCATTTGTTGCCTACACCAACAATCTGATATTTTATATGGAGGAAGCTTTCTCTTCATCCCAATTACAGCTGCAGCCTGTGGTAAAGAACATTATCAAAAGCTCTTCAGAGCTCTGATGATGGCTGTGTATTAATTGTGCACATGTTCAGAGTTTTATTAGACTGATAAGACATGAGTTGCTAAGCAAAAGCTATTGATCCATTCTCATCAATCATGTATCTATTATTCCTCCCCATAGTTTTCATTAATTTGACAGAATCTAACTCAGATTTTTCCATAGTTTCCATTTGGCCACCTTCTTTTTCTCTGGTATTGCAACCATTTTCTTTCCAGGCTTTGAGTGTTCCTCTGCTTTGCAGCAATTATTTCTTATGCCCCTCTTGCTTTGTTTTGATAGAGCAAATTCTAGCACCAACAGTCCAGTTTAACAGCTGTTTTCACATACCTCTCAGGGTTCTCAGTGTTTTAGACATGCATTTTGAATTACACAAATTAGACAAATAAGTACCCACCTCACTGATCATTACTGCTTCTCTGCATAGCCAGAAAATTAAGCTGATTAAAGAAATGGATCACAGCAAATAAATATGAAGAAAATGAAACAGCAACAGCCATTTTCCTAACAGAACAAGGACTTTGGAGGAAAAAATAAACCATCATTCTGCTGAACTGTCTTTAAGCAACAACTAAATGAAACAGGAGAAACGAAAGCAACAGATGCTGCATTAAACAACTGCCATGACCGTTACAGTAATAATAATTTGGGTTTTTTTCAAATTGACAGTTTTATACATTTAAGGAAAATGAATAAATCTCTTCTGATTAGATTTCATGAGGTTAAAAGAAAAGAAACCAGAAAAGGCTGGTGCTTTGCTGCACTCCATTATACAGTGGTGTTCTTTCTCAGCACCCCTCCCTGAGCTATGTTTCCCCTGTATTACAGACCATGAGTGCAGAATAATCCTTAGCTCTGGCACAGTGCAAACTGCAGCATTATCTTGTCCTGCACACCCTGGATTCATTAGTGCTGGGCTCTGTGGCAATTTACACGAGCTCCAAGTGAACAGTCAGCACTGTATAAAATCTATGTTTAATTCCTGGAATCTAAGATAAACTATCCAGGGCAATGGAGCATCAATCTATTCTATCACACATGCCACCATTTATTATATTATTGATCCTGCTGAAGCCAAAAGACAGCATTGATTTCAGTGCCAGTATGGGATTTGATCCAAAAATTCTCATTTGAATTACATGTGTCTGTTTTGATTTGAATACACATAATGCACCTGATGGCTAAAAGGGCAGTTTTTATTTATTAACCTCCATGTTGTGCCTTGAGCCTCATACCACACTTATAATTGCACCCTGCTCACCATTACAGAGATATAAATCTAGAATAAGTCAACTGACATCTTTAATAAAAACAGAAACTGGATTAGAGATTATCTCTCTCACAGATCTCCATGTCTATGAAATTTAGTGAAAGCAAAATAAAAGAAAACCTATCATCTCAGAACTTATTCCCAATTCAAATTCAATTTTTTCCTGTCCTTAACATAATAAATTAATTCTTTCTGGTTTTCCTAATTCTGCCACCACCTGTCTAACACATCTGTTACTCCTCCCTGATAAATCCTCCCTGACTGCCTTTGCCGTCACCTCGGCCCAGGGCAATTCCACAGAGGAAACACACATACATTTCCAGCACTGTAAATTTAAAATTAAGACAAAAACCACATAAATGACAGTTAAGCCATTGCTCTGCTGAACGTTCCTTGTTAGTGTTAACCAGTTTTCCTTGCAGACTCCCAGCCCTGCTCAGATGAAGAAGGCTGCTCCGAGGTGTTCCTCCCAACTGACAGCGACTACGACTCCAGCGATGCATTGAGCCCAAGGGAGTTAGACCTGATGTACTCCTCGTCCCAGGACATCTCCCAGCAGGCTGGCAGTGGCCTGGGTGGCAGTGCACCCAACGTGCTCCAAGTCCACGACATGAAGCCCTGCCTGGCACTGAGAGAAGGCCTGACAGAGTGTGGTGCCTTGGACACCAGTGCTGATTGTTGCACAGAGCAGATGAGCAGTCTGACAATGCTTACACCGAAAAGCACAGACAAGTCCTCCAGTTCCAAGCAGCCACTGGGCTTTTTAGGGAAAAAAAAGTTGGGCAAACACCAACATTACAATTATTTCAGCCGGCAACACCGCTGGCTGCGCGTGCACAGCGAGACTCAGTCGGGCTCTCTGTCAGAAGGTGTGTACACCCAGCATCTCATGAGATCTCCAGATTTGTCTCAAGAACCTACCTCCAGTGAGCAGGTGAAGATTCCCATCGAGGGGTCTCGGAGCACTTTCGTACCTCATGCGTCCAGCCTTCCAGAGGATGGGAAAGGCAGGTATGAGGAACCAAGGCAGGATGTCCATAGGACACATGTGGAGCCTTACCAAACAACATTTCTGGATGAAGAGGGCAAGTCCTGGGCAATGAGCATGGAGTCTGTAGAACACACGGATGTGCACAGTGCTATGCAACAGATCACAGGTCCAGATGAGCAGTTGGGTTCTGCTGTCCCAGAAGTTTTCAGCAGCACCCTTTAACCCCAGAATGCTCCACTGCTTCCCATCACTCCACATGAGATATGAGCGTTGTGATCATAAGGCCATACTTCTAAAACCACTGGTAAAAATCCAGCTCCTGAAATGGCAACTCATGCCACTCTAAAGAATCCTAATCTTTGGACTTCACACCAGATTTCTGGTCTCACAGAGGTATCATCTGTCATGATGTGAGAATTACTATTACTGGCATCTGCAGGTTTGCAGGTACAGTCATAACAGTCACCACATAACAATCTGCAATTGAGTAATCACAGTTTGCAGGTCTCTTCATTTCCGTGTTTCTCTGAGCATGCAAAATTTTAAGCATGAGTGATTCTGCCTGCAAGTTAGCAGAAGCTGTAACATCCTTGGTGTCCTTATGATAGGACTATGTCCTAAACTTCTATTAACTTGTTTTCCACCATCTCCTGCAATTTTTCCTACTTTTCAGCTTTTCTTGAATGGGTTTAGGTTGAGTATAGCTGAAATGCTAACTGGTCTAGTAACGCAGATAACCCAGAGTTTCTAGCCACTTAAAGAAGTGAAAATTATTTCAGTATCTAGAAAATGCAATCAACACCATCTCTGAATGCTGTCAGAGGCTGACATAATTATCAAAATTGTTTTTCTCAGGAGCTTAGATTTCAAATTATTTAAGTAGCAAGTTACTTTAAAAGCTTAGGAGATAAAGAGCAGGCAGAATGAGGCCAGGTTCTAGTGGAATAATATGCAGGTTCTACGTGAGATTGAAGCAATGTTTTTCTTTTCTTCTCCCCACCACACAAGAGCACATTTTGTTGTGTGTTGGCATCACTCTCACACACCCATTGGAAAGAAGCACCTTTATTTTTGTTCCTGAATATTCACCATAAATTCCAGGGGTATTTGATCACCATGTCTGAAGCTGGGATATTCTGGCAATTCAGATTAGGGAAGTTTGGGGTGCAGTTTGAATCCAAGGTTTTTTTCTTTGGGCCCCAAATAAATACTAATATGATAAGGAGGTTGGCATCTTGCTGTATTGTGTAAAGGCAAATCACAGTGAGTTAGGATTTTGTCCTTTGCAGCCACAATAAGCCTTGGAGCACTACAGAAGATGATCTCAAAAATGAAATCTATATTAATAAGAACCATAACACTGGAGTCACTAAGAAATGAACTAATGTGTAGAGAAACCCCAGCTGTTGCACAAGCTTTAATTTGCTTAAACAGTTCTTGAAGTTTAATTTTATAGGCCACATTCCTGCTGGTTAAATTCCCTCACTCTGTGTTTGTGTAGCCTTCTACCTTTCGGTTTTCCAGCCTCCAGGTGGATACATTCTATGGCCTCCAATAAAGAGATTTGAGTTAAATAGTTGAGTTTACAAGTCCTTGAGGTAAAGGTAAGGATTTGGGCCCATGATCTGTGGTCCTTATTAAAATAGCACTTCCATAATCCCAGTGCTATTAAAATCCCTGTGAACTCAATCCATAAATTCAAAAATAAATGTTATTCACTATTCTATGCTTGGTCAGAATGTGAAAGCCACGAAGAGTCTTCGCAGTGATAGGAAGGGCAAAAACTTTCTATAAGGGATTTACATTTGTAGCTTCTCTTTTTGGGAGTGGGAAGTTAACTTTTTGCACCAAACATACTCATTCATTACCTGATCCAAAGTGAGGATGGAAAGATTTCCATTCACTCCTACAGGGTTTGGATGAGGCCCACACCAAAAATTCCTGTGGGTGAGAAGATGCAGGGGGAGCAGCAGCGTCAGTGCCCATTTGCAGCTAGAGGGGCACACATTGTATGGAACAGGGGATGGGGAAAGCCTGACTCACCACAGAGCCAAGCAGAGATGTCTGAGTGTCACTGAGGGCACTCACAGCTGCTTACTTTAGATTCTGTTTATTAGCAGAAGGCTTTTCACCAGGGAGAGACAAGCAATGTAATGCTCCTATGCAGAACCAAAATAAATGACACAGTTTTCCAGTGTCCAGCACCTCACCCGCGCTCCCCTAATCTGTTCCACTCTAAGGAAAACTGCCATAAAACTATTAAAGAATAAAATAACCGGACACTGAGGCCATATGTTTTTGCAGGAAGTGATGAGATAAAACAAGATGTTCCTAAATGAAATCCACGTCACTTTGCTTTGGCTCATCAGGAACAATGAGGGTGAGAAGCAGCAAAATCTCCAGCAGAAAGGCACACACTGCTGCTGAGATAAGGCTGTAAAAACCTCTTATCTGCTCCTGCTGCTGGACTTTTCCAGAAGCAGTCATGTAGCTTATAAAGGACTGGATTCTTTACTCATAGGAAGGGCTTGACTTCATCATGATCTTCTGTGCTGAGATGAAATTTGACTCTGGCAGTGCAAATACCAGCCAAAATCTACTCTGTCTTGATTTTAACCTTGCTATGGAATTAGTGTTTAGGTGATGGCCAGTGGGATGTGCTTCCTTGATCTAGTGCCTCTAAATTGAGGTTCTTCCACAAACTTTAATAGTCAAAGTACTAACTGATAGTTATGGGTTTAAATACTTCTGGTTATTAAGCACTGACTTATCTTTTGGTAAAAATACATTTTCTTTGTTAAAAACTGCTATCCCCACCGATTTTGAGTCTCCTTCAAAGAACAGTAGTGAACATCCAGAGATAAATAAGTAGTAGAAAGCAGTGCCTTTCAAGTACTGCCATAATACGAACCACAATTATTCTGCAGTTCTCTTAGGAACATCACACACACATTTCACAAGCAACTTCAGCAACTGAAAAGAATCGGGGAAAATGCACAGCACAGCACTGTTAGCCCCACTCCATAGAGTGACTCCACCAGTGACTCTTCTGAGTAGAGCTGAGCAAATGCTTACAGTCCAGAATCAAATTAAAATTAAGAATGCAGACCTTTAATTACTGGGAACCCTTTCTCCAGGCTGAGCTTGAGTGCTCCTCCAAGGATTCTTGCACAGAGATGGGCAGTGCCACGGCTCAGAGCCTGCACCACGCCAGTTTCAGTGGCCAGCAGACAGTTCATTTAAAGGAGCCTGTGCCCCCTTTGTATCAGCTGAAGCTCTCCTCTCTAAGGGGTACTTGGGCTTTGCAACATCTACGTCTCTCTTACTTATCCATCTTGCACCAGAACTTTTGTCCTGCATTTCCCAGGGAGTACATCTTCTCCTGGGATGAACCCAGTCCCTCCTATTTCTAGCTGTGACTTGGACTGGCTAGAGAAGAATATAGCGCTTTAATATTATGACTGCACAGAAAGCAAAAACAAAATGTGGAGCATATCTCCCTGTTTAGTGGTCTCAAACTTTCTTGTTTCTGGTGGTAGGAAGTGAGATATACGTAAACTGCAAGGTTTACACTCCAAATTCCTTGCATCCACAGGAAGACAGTCTGTACGTGGACAGTTTGTCTCAAGACACCTGTGGCTCAAGCATTTATTTCCCATCCTTGTATTTTTTACTTTGTTTTAGAGACTAATTAACAATTGGATTTTCTACATAGTAAGACAAAGAAATCTATAAAACACTGCTTTTAAATACAGACATTAAAGGGGGAGAGGGGAGATGGAATATTTTATCCTGAAAATTTATGTGTTTTGGAAAGAGACAGTGCATCTTTAAATTCTCTAGGGTATAAAGAAATGCATTAGGTTGCTGGTCAACTCTTTTAAGGTGTTTAAATGCACGGCTCATGACTGTTATGTAAAATTTCAATACAGCCTTACAAACAACAAGGGTATAGTGTACTTGAAAATAGGGTACACAGCTTGGAAACTTACTCTGAATTTCTCTAAGGTGTTGAACTTTGCCATCAGCAAAAAGTATTTTTAGTAAACAGGCCCTGAATTTTCCGACAATGGAGATTTCATCAGGTTGAGTCTCTGATTTTTCCACTACAGAAAAACATAAAATAACTAGAATGTTTTATTTGTAAGTATAATTTATCTTTTGATTGCATGAAATAGAATTTATAAGGCTGAATCATGCCCGGAAGCAAGAAGGGGAGATGATGGCCCCATATATTCTTTGCAGAGAGGCAGGGGAGCATTCCCCGAGGTGGACCCTGGCACACTGGAGCTGGCAGCAGGGACTGGCCAGCAGGTCACCCACCCTCCCTGGAGCAGCCCCTAGAGCCCTCCCTTTGACTCAGACAGCTCTGAAAAGCCAAGAGGAGTTGTCTTGATCTGATCAGGCTGTGGAGCAGCCCATCCATCATTGCTGGATGCTGTAGAGATCCCACCAGCTCAGAGATCACCTGTCCTCAGTGCTGGTGTCTGTGAGCTCTGATCCAGCAGCTGATTCTCAGTCTGGGTTTTGGGGTGAATTAGAGCCAAGCTGGAATGCCTTCCTCAGTCTTTTCACACCACAGCATCCTGGGCAAGATTCAGCCTTTACACCAGTCATCCCAAAACAGGAGAATGTGTTACTAAGCTTGGCTGTCACTAGGCTACAGAAAACAACCTATGTAGCTTGTCAAAAACTAGGAACAGACTTTTTATGTTTACTGTTATTTTTATTATCTTTCTTGGAAAAGCTATGTGAAACTGATCTGACACTGGAGAAGTTGGTGTGGCATTAATCTACCTTACTACTGTGAACTGTAGTAACTTATTAAGCAGATTTGAAGCTGAACGCAGACTTTTTGTGGTTTACTTTATGTAAAGGTCCATTTGGGCCCAGTCCTGTTGTCCTTGGACCTCACCCCAGGTTCTTTTGCACCAGTGTAAATGAAGAGTAGTTCCACTGAAGCTGGGTCAGGTACAGACCATGTACAGAGCAGCACGCCCTGACTCACAGCTCTGTGTCACCTGAGACCCGGACCAGTGGAGTCATCATGAAAGCAACACATTTATGCTGGTGTAAAAATGATGTGTGTAAGGAGGACAAAAGGGGCTTTATCTCATAGAATATTCCCCTGGAGGTCACAGGGACCACTGGAGCTGGGCTCAGAGAGTGAGCCCACCACGCTGTTGTGGCACCAGTTGTACTGGGGGAAGCCCACACTGCGTAATTCACTACTGCCCTTATAATAGGGACCAAATTTCTCTCCCATTTTATGCAAATGAACCCCCGTCTGAATGCAATGGAAGTTCCAGTCATTTTGCTGATAAAAACAAAGACTTCATAGGGTTATTGCGGACTTGGGGGAGGGGAAGAGGGGTTGGTTTTTTTTCCCCTCCAAGAAAAAGTAATTTAAGTGAAATGTGTGAGGCAGTGTTTAATTGCTTCCTGCCTTGTTTGTACATAGCAATTTGGCTGTTTATTGGTTGTCTTTGTTCAGATTTTTATTGTAACTTGTTTCTATATATGCAAGCGAGCATACGTTAAAGTCTAAACTTTGGTACAAAATAATGCACAATTTTATGTGCTCTAGAATTCTGTAAATATCTCGATGAACAATGTATGCTGTGCTAACTGTGAGCTTGGGACTTGACACAACAATATTTTCATGCATATGTACCTGTGAATGGCTTGAAAAAAGCAAAATATATATTGAGGATGGCCACGAGCCAAGAGTAAATGAGTGCCGTATGACTCATGCTTCTTTAATAATTCCTGAAAGAGGCATGTATAGTACATAAAATAGACAATAAAAATAATTTTCAGGACTACAAATATTTTTTATAACTTCAGATATTAAATACTATTTTAGAAAAAAAAATCAGTTGGTAAAAGAAATCTTACGTTTATTTTAGTGAATCATTGTCATAAAATGTTCTTAACATAGATTTTTTTGTTTGATCTAATATCATAGAAACTCAGCTCTTTCAAGGTTTAGAAGACTTGAATTGCTCTTGCATTCTTACAACTCCTGTGATCTGCTAAAATTATGCACTCCAAGTCTTCTCCCTCATTAACAAAGAAATGCTGGTGAGCACACTCACATGATCCTAAATACAACATGCACTTGTGCATAATCTTTGGACAGTATTTCTTGAAAAATACTGTTAGACCATCATCAGGTACCCCCACATGTGAACTTTACAATCCCTGGAAATCTGAATGTAGTTTGTGTTTTTCCCTGAATTCCTTTATGTTTATTAGAAAGTGACTTTTTCTAAGGCCAAGCTTTCAAATCTGGTCTCTAAATCTTTATTTTAATTCAGAAACCTGAATGAAATAGGCATGGCTCCCAGGTTTGTGGGTGAAAATACCCTTCCATAAAAGACAACAGAAACTGATTTTTTTTTCACATATTCTTGTACACAAAAAAGCAAAGCAAGACACTTCTAATGCAGTGTGGAACTGCGTTACTGTATGTAAGCAAGAGAAATAAGAACAACTCTGTTTTGAATGCTGAGGTGAAACTGGAAGGGCTCTGCTCTGGGTCACCGTTCACCTGCTTTCACAGCCGGACAGGTAGCTAAATGTGTTTTAACAATCAGATGATGCCATAACTGGAGTAAGTGACACAGTAAGGTCACACAGACAGCTTGTAGCAGAGCAGGGACACAATTTCCTGGTTAGCATCCCCCCAGCATCATCATCCATAGCTTCTGCACAGGTACACGTGGCAATGTTCATGGTGATCATGGTGTGTATTTCAGCTCTGACATCCCAACTCAATGCAAGCTTCAAAAATAACAGCATGTCTCTGGAATAATATTGGATATTTTCACCCATGGAAAATATTTTAACCAAAACACAGCTAAACTGGAGTTAAGCAGCAGAGCAAAATAATTCTCAAAATGTAAGATAAAACGTGTCAGTCATTTCCACTACCTTGATTTTTAATTTCAAAACATTAAGATTGGTACTGCATTTACTAAGTTAGTAAAAGAAAAAACCCAAATGCAAATAATTAGTCATATACAGTGACCTAAGAAATTAACTGAGGAAAACACTGCAGGACAAAGCAGGATTTTTGTGTGCATGTACTTCAGTTCTTCTGGTGCATTTTGCATGTACCATGCATTTTTGGAGCCTGGTTGTTTGTATGTTTTGCTTGCCCTGAGCTGAGATTTCTTCTTTCTCTCAGAAGATCAGTGAGTGAGCAGTGCAATTCTCCCAGACACTTCCAACGCGTCTGCCATGAAGGACAGCGCTGTTCTGTACTTGCCTCTGTGTTCTCTGCTGTTTTACTGAAATGCTTTTAAACCAACTGGAAAGAAGTTACAAACTCTTCTAGGCATGTTTCTGACTCGCTCTTCTGACAGCAAAAGGTACCCATTTCACTGTTCCACTCCAGTGTATTGATCTATATAAACTCTCATCTCTCTGAGCAAACTATTAACTTATTTTTTCATTCTGTCTTTAAATAAAAGCTTTGGGATTGATTTGGGGTTTTTGTTTGTTTTGAAAACACACAAAAAATCTTTATTAATAAGCTTCACTGTTCTCTTCCCCAGGCTGCTCTTCTCCTCCCCAGACTGCTTTTTTCAATCTCTCTCTTCAAACAAATATATCTTTTAGAAAAGGCTACAAAATGTTTCTATTTTCTTAAAAGTTTTTAATTAATAAATATTAATTAATTGGTCCTAATTAATCAGTAGGACTTCTTTTTCTTGCCTGTGAGATTAACATCTTTTTATTCTGACTGTCCAGTTCATCTTTGTTATACCAAAAACAATCAGGTAGAATCATCCACTCTCTGCTCACACACACTCAGTTATTACAGAAATAATAATTGGAGCAGCAACTTTTAAGCCTCATAAACTAATATTAAATAAATTTAAAGACAAATGGCTTTTTTATACCAGTAAAAATACATGTTTTTTCTTTAAATATCAAAATCACTGAATTTGGTGATGTCAGCATTTTTTAACGGAATGAATGTGATATTTTCAAAATAGATTCTTTCAAAATTTTGACGAAATTTTATTTCTCAGGGGGAAAAATGGCAATGCCAAAATGCTTTGTCTGGCACTGTTTGTTATCACTTTCTGAAAATCCTGAAGTAAAATATTTCAAGTATGGATGCCTTAAGTGGTGATAAATAATTCTGTAAGAGATGGAACATCCTCTGTAAGAAACACCAACATCTGCCACTGCTGCTGATTTTAGTGGTACTCGGGAGTGCCCCACACTTCTGAAAATTGGGCATTTCATTGAAACCCTTCATCACACAGGAATGATGGCTCCTGTTCCCCTCAGCTGTGATCATTTCTGGACCACAGAAGATTTTTCCACCTATGCGGAAGTTCTTCACAAGAACCTGAATGGCCTTTGTCTTTTCCCATATTGCTTTTTAAAATGTTCGAGAAAGGAAAATGTTGTTTTGTTTTGTTTTTTCACTTATCTTCTCTTTTCCTGAAATGGTCGCAGAAGGAGCTAATTCAGAAATCAGGCTGGAACAGTGGAATGCCCGATTTGCATGGCTACACGTGCTTTGAACCCAGCCACGGCAGAACAAGGATTTTTTTTTTCAAGCTTTCTTCTGGGGCACACTTGCTTCTTTCCCCCTTCTGTGCCTTGTAGTTTGGTCCTGATCCCCTGCTCGCTCGTGGCTCCGTCCTGATCCCTCTCTTCCTCGAGTCTGAGTCACAAGAGCAACAACCCTGCCTGCTCCAACCTACTCAGTGCCTCAGCTGTTAGGGTAAAGCCCACGCTCCCGAGGGACTCACGTTTGAGTACAACCCCAGGATTGTCAGGGCTGTGGCTGGCAGTGCTGCCGAGGGGACAGTCTAAGGCTCTATTTTAATCTTCTGGAGCCCAGCCAAACACTGGAACGGAGCTGCCAGCACGAGGGGGGCCCTCCTGCTCACTGTGCCTGACCTCCCATCAGGAGAGGTGCTGGTGTGTTCCTTCTCAAACTACTAGGGCTCTTTCATTGCGCCTGACCTCCCATCACGAGTGCTACCACGGATCCAGCTCCGACTACTGGGGCTTAACCCTGGCCCGGCTCCAGCACACGAGCCGCACGCTTCTTGTCTCCAGATGTAAGATGCACCGAGCGTAAATCCAGACTCAGCTGCAGGAGCTGTTTCAGGTACGTTGTAAAGCAGCCACAGGAGCGACGCCGACTGCTCGTCCTGTCTTAGAGAGCTGGATGCACGCTTTTTCAGCTTTAATTTGGGAGGATGCAAAGCAGCATTTCACGTGTGTTTGTGGTCCTAGCCTGAGTCTGTGCCCTGCAGCTGGTCCTGCAGCTTGGCTTCAGATCCACAGTCCTGTCACATTGGCTCCACAGCCCAGCCGCATAGGCAGTGACGAGAGCTGGCCGTGCCCGTACGTAACTGCAAAGCCCAGCATGTCTTACCCTCTCCTAGACACCCAGAGAAGGGAATTTTACAAAGACCCTGGCAGGGTGATGCCCAGTTTTGATGCTCAGCACCGCAGACCTCTCCTCCAACACGGGCAGCAAAGCACAGCAGCGCTGTCCTCCTGACTCACTCCTGGTTTGCCCGGAGTGCAGGACACCAGTCCATCCTGGCTTATCATAAATCACCATATCACCCTCTGTGCCAACGTGACACCCCTTGCAACACTTACTTTTCATTGAAAGAGAAATGTATTTTTACCAACTTAAGTCAGTGTGTCCTTATTAACTTCACTGACGCCCGCCGGGTCAGCTCTAGAGCTGCACAGCTTTACACCAGATTTACACCTCGGCAGCCCGGAGCCTCTGATGCCGCTGCTGTGACCGAGCCTGCGGCAGGGGGGCAAAGCTTTGTCCTGAGGAGGCTCGGTGGGGCTCGGTACCGGACACGGGCTGAGCCTGCCCTTCGCTGCCCCGATGTCCCGCCTGTGTCCGGTGTGGCACAGCCCGGGGTGTGCTGTGTGACTGGTGTGGGACAGCCCAGGGCTCACTGTCTGTGCCATGCCCGGTGTGGGGACAGCCCGGGGTGTGCTGTGTGACCGGTGTGGGGACAGCCCAGGGCTCACTGTCTGTGCCGTGCCCGGTGTGGGGACAGCCCAGGGCTCACTGTGCGGTGCCCGGTGTGGGGACAGCCCGGGGTGTGCTGTGTGACTGGTGTGGGGACAGCCCGGGTGTCACTGCCTGTGCCGTGCCCGGTGTAGGACAGCCCGGGGTGTGCTGTGTGACTGGTGTGGGACAGCCCAGGGCTCACTGTCTGTGCTATGCCCGGTGTGGGACAGCCCGGGGTGTGCTGTGTGACTGCTGTGGGACAGCCCAGGGCTCACTGTGCCGTGCCCGGTGTGGCACAGCCCGGGGTGTGCTGTGTGACCGGTGTGGCACAGCCCGGGTGTCACTGCCTGTGCCGTGCCCGGTGTGGGGACAGCCTGAAGGTCGCTGCTCGGGTGTCCCCGATGCCGCCGGCCCGTCCCCGCCGTGTCCCCTCACGCCCGCCCAACATGGCGTCCCGCGGGCGCCGCCGCGCCCCCTCCTGGCCAGCGCTGGGCAGTGGCGGCCCCGCGGGAGAGGTGCCGCCCTCAGGGGAGCGCGTGAAGGGGGAATCCCCCAAAAACCCCAAACGCGAATGGGATCCAAACCCCCACCGGTGCTTCCCGCAGCCCTGCCCGAGCCCCGGCAGGTCCCTACCCCAGCCATGCTGAGGCTCATCCCGCGGGGATCGCGGCCTCTCGTTCGCCATCGGCGGCCTCGACGTCGCAGGTGTTGGCGCTCGGGACTGAGGTGAGCGATGGCACCGGTGGGGTGGGACAGCAGCCTTGGGCTCCACACACAGTGTCAAACACAGCCCTGAACCCCCCAGACCTTGCAGCCATTACCACTAGCCTTCAACTCGCTGTACAGGACTCTGTGTGCTGCCTTGGGGTGAAAAAAGGTTTCCCGATAAAAAGCAGTCAGAAAACACCACTCTAAGTCACTGCGAAACAACTGATGTGAGAAAACTTGCAGGCGTTGTTCCTGGTGGTTGAGGCATTTTGGCAGCTGTGTGTTACCCGGGCTCGGGAAGATGGTTAGCACAGGGATTCCTGGCAAAGCTAAACTCATAAAGATCGCTCCGTTTGAGTGATTGCATCACCGCAGGTTCCTGAGTGACTCCAAACTCAAGATGCATATTTTAAATCTCCCCTGCTGCTGCTGCTAATTTGTTCCATATTTACCGTATTACTTAGGACTTGCAGATGGGGCGGGGTTTTTTAGAACGTAAATGTTAATTGAATTAGATGGCCATAGCCACAGCAGGCCAAGCTCATCCCTGGCTCTTAATGCCATGGCAATCCATGGATTTAACATTCAGGGCGAATTTAGCACTGTTGACCTTCCCCCAGCATTAATCCATGGTACTTGAAAAGAGATGGAGCTGCATAAACTCAGATGGCAACGATTTCTGATTGAGCTTTGTGCTGGCTTTGGGTCCCAAGGTTTTCAAAGGATGAAGCTGCTGAAACTGTATTGCTTGTTCAGATTTATATTGGCATCAATACATACAGTTCTGGACTTACTCAAAGACCACAGTTCTTGTATCTGCATGTGTCAAGGTAGGACTTGAGTATCAATGTTGGTAAAATAAAAAGCTTACTGCAACAAGCTTTTAAAAGCAAATTTCCTCAGCTAGGCTTTTTATGCTAATGTTTTTCCTTAAAATCAATCTGCAAACTCCCTAAATATCACAAAAAGGGGCAACTCAAAAGGAAATTATCTCATGTACTGGTGTCCTGTATCCTGCAGAAATTGCCTCCAGTGTCCTGTATTGCATTGTTAAAAAAATTTCATTAAATTACATTTAAGGTGCCATAGTTACCATTTATGGATAGAATATCCTTTACCATGTGATGATAGCTTTCACTTTGGAGCAGGTATGGAGTAGATAAGATCCATGCTGTTGGGATGTGCAAGCTGATGGGAGAGCCATTGTTTCTGTGACAGCTTTTTATTTCACTTTCAACCTGCTCTACAATATTTGCTAAATCAATTTACAGAAAAATCAGTTCAACCAGTGCTGGGGGAAAGATATTTTAGTTTTGGCAATTAATTTTAAAAACAAACTGAAGACTCATTTCAGTGAGAGAGTGCAGCTGTCATGAGCCTCAGCCACCTGATTACAGTCCAAGTAGACAATAATCTAGTTTTCAGCTTTCATGTTAAAAATCTCATTTGAAGTGTGAAACTAATGTCTTTTTCTGGTATTTTTCTTGCTAGATGTCTCCACCATTTGTGGTTTAACCAATTATTTTAACTTTAATTCTCTGCCAAATTACCAGATTTACCACATACAGATCCCTATTAATGCATATTAATACAAGCAGTAAAGTATTTCATCCTGTTCTGAAAGTTAGACTTCAGAAAGGATCAGTAGGGTTTCATAAGAATGATTCAGGGGTTGGAAACTATACCTTAGAGCAAGATACTTAGGTAACTCTTTCTAGTTCACTTAACCAAAAAGTGACTAAGAACTATTAGTTCACATCCTGTTCAGTTCATGAGAATGAGGGTTGGGATCATAGAGGTGTCCCAAAATGGACAAGAAATTCCCGTCTGAAACCCAGAGTCAGGGTACTGGAGCACTTTGGAGTGAAATATGGAGTACAGTTAACTTTTGGAGAAACCTGCTGAATATTGATTTGCCATTTGCACTCTTCAATGTGAAATTTGTGTGGAAAGAACTAAGTGTCCCCATCCCGCTGTACATTTGTGTACATGTTTTCAGCACAATTCAGCCAGTGCTGCTGGTGTGACAGTTAATATCTCCTGTGCTTTCATCCATACAGGAATCATTTTGGTCTACATTGTTAACCAGTCTGAATACCCTGCATGTTAGCAACCACCGAAGTGAGCCATAGTTTTAGCCTCCATGTGATGCTTTGCAATTCATTATTAGCTTCATATTCTGTGGACTTTCATAACACACACTGCCTTCCCATTTTTTCCGACTGTGGAAAAAATGGTTTAGTCGAGCTGCAGCTCTTCCTCTGTGGCATTTGTGTTCCTGTCCTGATCCACAGAGGCCTCTGGAGGGTGCAGAGAGCCCGGAGTAGTGCACCAATACCTTTCTGCTCCTGCCCCAGTTTGGGGCACAAGGGGGTTCTCTGCTCAGTCGGGACAGCAGGGACAGTTGCCCAGATGGTGACCTTGCTGTCTGTGCAGTGCTCACCCAGGTGAGGGAGCATCTCCTCCAGCTCTCCATGCTAACTTTTCCCATTTTTGATTTGTCAATCCACTGACACTTCTGGAAAGGACATTGGAAAACTATTGGAAGTGTGGTACTGACTTAAATCTTCCAGCCTGACAAATACATAGCTCTGGTTCTACCCTGTGCCCTCAAGGCTGGCAAGAAGGCACAGACAGAAAGTGCAGATTAACACACTGTGAAGGTTGTTTTGGTGTGAATTGATGGGGGCAGCCAAAAATACATGTAGGAACACTGAGGCTACAGAATAAATAAATTGGGACTTTTTGCATCCAGTTCTATTGAAAATTGGGACGGCACTTCACTATTTGGAAGAAGTGACAGACACTGGAAGTCAAGTGGCTCCAGTAAGAGTGTTGGTTCTGGGAGATGAGCAAAGGTTAGACCTGCCTTTTTGGATGCAGCTTGGCAGGAGTGAAAGTTGGCAGATCTGAGCCAACAGGGAGCTCTTTAAAAATCCCATCCTTGCCCTTTGAGTTCTCTGGGTAATGCGTTCCCTCGGGCTGTGTGACTGTACACAGCAACACACCTTTAAGTACTTCCGTGCTGGGTTTGAGTATTGGCTCATGCTCTTCTTCAGTTGCCTGTGGGCAGGTTTATAAATTATGTGCTGAGGCTTATTTCGTCTATGTGGTTTCTTGAAATATGCTTAAACTTAGGAGATATTTAGTCGGTGTCTTTGCCTCTTAAAAGACGTTCTGCTATAATATGTTACTCGTATATTAGTTTTTGGGTTTTACAGAACCTCTTAAAAGCCTCTTGACCAGCAGATCTGCAGTAAAGGTCTGCTGGCCACAAAGCCCACCCTCCTGCTGCCATCATGTGCCGCTTGTCAAAGTGCCCCTTCTTCCCTGGTTCATCAAATGAACATCGTTGGCAACAGAGAGCAGTTAAGTAGCTAAATGTCTGTTCAAAGAGTGGCCTGCCAAATTATCAGTGCAGGCATATTTTTGTAAAGAAATATGCAGCTCAACTTGTGGTGGCCATTGAGAAGCTGAGCTGCAAAAACATCAACACCACAAAGACACAATATTTTTCTCCTGATCACAACATGCTCCAATTTACTTTGGAATTCTTATGCCAGCTTAGGACTACAGGGCAGTGACAGTAGAAGAGTTGTCCAGATGCCAAGGAAAAGAGAGAACTTTTATATGTCCTCCTGTCCTGAAATGGCAGGGAGAAAGGCTGGGTAATGATTTGAAAGAATACATTCCCATGAACTTCCCAAGGGAATCCACAGATTGCTCCCACAACAGATACCTGCAATACTGAAAATATGTACAAAATCCAGATGATTGCTAAATTCCCTGGTCTTCTTGTACCCTTTGCAGAGATCTGCAGATTCAGAACAACCTTTCTTTTAAGATTAAGATAAATGATTGCCTTTCAAATTAGCTGGGAAAGCCGTCACATAATAAAGTGATTGTGATGGGAGCAATCCCTGTGCTTAGGGCCAGAGAGATAGTGGGCTCTGACATCTGACCAGGGTGGCCAGGCAGCAGACAAAGAGTAAACAAATAACTATAATAGAGACTTTGTTTGGGGTTGTGTGGAAAACTCAAATCACCGTGTCTTTCTATAGTATGTGTAGACAGAGGTTTTTTACCTCTTACTATGTACCATTTCTGTGTGGAGACAACCCCCCTAGCTCTCAGCATTATTTAAAACTTTCTAATTCTCTGACAGTTCACAGCACTAACTTTTTGAAAGAGACTGTGTTCATCAAAATGTAGGGAGCACAGTCTGTATAGCCTTGTGCAGAGGCTGTGCAGAAGTTCCTTCTGGGTCATATCACAGAATATGATGTTTTTAAGCCTTCTTTTAAAAGGCTTTCTTTCTGTTTTATCTGAAAAAAAAAATTGAGCTTAGGGTGCTGAGGTACAGGTGTGCTGAGGCAAACCAGAAGATGGTTCTGTTTCATTCTCTGTCTTCTGTCCTGCCATCTGCTACCTCAAAGGTTTAACTTATGCTATAAATTTTTGAGGGAACAAGGATGCCTTTTTCTTACACATTTGTACAACACCAAACATGGCTGGTCCACATCCAAGCTTTTAGGTACTATGATAAAATGAATAATAAATATTTCAAATATCTTTGTTTTATACTCCTGTGATCATAATGGGTGTGATGTCATTTTATGGCTGGAGAACCAAGACATAGATGGTCTCCAGTCAAAGTTATCAAGTATCCCCTAATTGTGGCTGTGCTTATTTAAACCACCTAAGAGCTGGTATTTCATACTGGGACTTTATGTGTTCAAAGCCCAGTTCCAGTTGGTTTGCATTGCAGCTGTTGTGAATGCACAACCTGCTATGAATGGAGCCCAAGTGAGGCTGCATAGCTTAAGTGTTGTTGAAAATGACACATAGACATTAAGTGGCCACCTGTGGAAAGTTTTCAGTTGCTTTCATGCTACTGCACTGGGATTCATGGCAGAACACAGGGAGAGAATTCATTTTTCTGTGGTGATGTTCACTTCCTGCAAGTGCTGCCTTTATATTCCTGCAATCTTCTGCTTGGGTCAGATAATCTAATTACTGTAACAGATCAGGGAATCCTGTTTCTGCAACAGTTTCCTTTCACTGTATATCCATTGTCAGGTGCACCAGCACCAGCGCAGAAGTGAAAAAGGAAATCCACACACTGACTGGAGAAAGAAGTGTGGGGAACAAATGGCACTTGCTCAAATAATGAAAAGCTGTAGCATGAAGTGTGAGAACAACTCAGGGCTGCTTCTCAGACAGTAATGGCACATGACAGAACATGGTCCAGTATCAAAAATGTGCTTCCTCCACACCAAGACAGTTCAGCTTCATTGCTTTGTATATCACACTTTTGGCTAAAGATAGTTGAAGGTCCTCTATGCCCAGGGTGGGTATTTGCAAAGCAGAGATAAAATAGTGAGAAGCATTACAAAGGCAACAATTATGTTTCTAATTGTAGAGTAACTTCCACTGTAATGAAATCAGAACAAGCTATAAAATGCATGAGGCCCTGTGGTCTATCTCTGCCAACATGATACTTTACAAAAGATAGGAACTGATCCTCTTCTTGGTTTTGCTGGTTTGTGACCTTGGGCAAGCTGATTTGCTACTTTACGTGCTTTTATCTTCTCAAGTTTTGTCTGTGGTATCTGCAGAGATGATCAAAAATTCACACCCTGACCTGCTATTCAACACATGCCCAGCACCCACTGCAGAGGGATCCTGGTTACACTGCACTGACATTCACCTGATACATTTCATTGAAAGAGTACAGTGGCAGTAGGACCAGAAGGAGCTGAACTCAACAGAATAATCACTGAGCAAACACTGAATACCCATAGCATGGTACAGAAAACAGACCAGTTTGTATGAAGTTTGTTGGATTGTCTTACTGATGGCTCTGATAATAAATCTCTTTACAACACTACAGCTGTCCTTGTATACTACTGTTCGATGTTTTGAAAATTTTCAAAGCAGTCTTTTCCAACATTCTCAGTCCATATTATAATAGTCTTATCTCCTTGTACAAAATGGCTTCTTTGTCTAGTGAACAATTTAATTTAAACCAATCAAAGTCAACCTTCCTTATGAGCAGCACGTGGCATGTGGCACTGCAAGATTTTAAAGCACTGACTGGGACTTCAGAGCTCAGTTTTCAGTTCTATCATGGATTTGTGCAACCATCTCTGTTCAGGTGGTGACTGGCTGCACCTCTATCAGGAATGCCATGCAGCCCAGGTGGAGAATAGTCAGGTTGTCCTGGGCCTTGGGAGAGAAGGTGAGATGGGGTCCTCTAGCCAACCAAATCTGTCTCCTCCCACTGTAGGTTTGTCACTGGTTGAACACATCAGAGTCCTACTGACTTGATAAACAGGACCTATGCCAGGACAGTGATTCAGTGACAGGAACCTGTTCTGAGGGGTTTGCTCCTCTTGGACATTTATCGGTAGCATCCCTGCTCAGGATACCTGTGTGTGCAAGCATGCACACTCCCATCTGCTGCTTTTTCATCAGCTAAGTAAACAGGGATCTCAGGGAATCAAGAGGCTCGATTGCTCTTTGTTGCTGACTTTTGGAAGGCTCTGTTGCCTGTTAAAATGCATGTGAGGTTTTTCTGTCACTTCACAGGTTTCTTGAATTAAACCCCTTCCAATGTCACGATCTAAGCTGCAGGTTCAGGCTCTTACCTTTAAAATCTGTGGATTAAATGCCTTGTATCTTATCTGGTATAGCTGTTGAACTAATCAATAAACATTCTACTATTTACATTTATCCTTCCAAGCTGAGAGATCACGCACCACCAGCATTGAAAAGGCTGAATTATTTGCCCTGGTTCATGCTTCTGAATAAAACTGACAGCTATGAGATGGAAACATTCAGCTCATGTTTTAATTTGCTGTAGGAAAGATTTATCAGACAGAGGTGAAGTCTTTGACCCAGTTTTGTCCTACTGGGGTCTCTCTGTACAAGCTGTGGAGGGAAAGGGAGGGTCCTAAGCACTGATATTTTCAGGTATCTCTTATTCTACCAGTTACAGCCGGTGGGATTTTAGTATAACTCATGGCTCGGTGCTGCAGCCTGAGCAGAGGTGTTGCAGGGCTGGTCAGGGATTGCTGCAGAGCAGGGCTCGGGGCAGGGGGAGGCCGGGCACCTCGAGGTACCACATCCACTCTCAAGGAGCAGTCAGGGAGCAGAGGATCCCTCAGGATACTGCCGGCTGTAGCCCGAGGGGCTCCGCCGGCTCCAGGAGCTGCTCAGAGGCACCGCGGCCAGGGGAAGGGCAGGGTGGGCCGGGGGCTGGCGGAGCCGGGGGCCGGCAGGGCTGAGCCGGGCCCGGCCCAGGGCTGTGCTCCACGCAGGGAGCCGGCGGTCCGCGGGCCTGGGGGCAGGGCGGCTGTCTATTTTTAGTGAGGGTTTTATAGAGTGGATCCCTGCGGTCTGGCTCCACACTGAAATATTGTCCTAGTCTCAATGACATAAACACAGGGCCAGCCTGTGATCCTGGCGCCAGCTTCAGCTTAGGGAATGTGAATGAAAGTACCAGTGGGGTCCAGGCAAGAAGGAGAAGAAAAAAATCCCGACTGTAATTACAAATAAATCCCAAACCCTTTCGCTCTCATGGCTCACTTAGTACAGCAAATAGCCTCTGATTCTCTACAAATAAGTCCCAGCTTAGTTACTGACAGATCTACCAAGAGGCAGTTAATGGAATAATGACTAAGGGAAGCTTAGGGTAATTTACAAACAGTTCCCGGTGTTGGAGGGTGATTGCCCCCACCTCGCCCCCCTCCCTGCTCCCTTCAGGTCCTGCAGCAGTAAGCAGCAGGCAGGACCTAAGCCTAGGCACACCAGGGCCCTCTTCGGCTCATCAGGGAAGGCTGCTATTTATTTATTTATTTATTTATTCAAGAGATCTCACACAAGAATGATGACAGGCGAACTCCAATATCTGTCTCCCTAGGGAGAGCGGTTTAGGTTACGGTCTGCAGAGCAAGGTTATTCCTGCCTTCTTTTTTGATCAGAAAAGTGGGGAGATCTTAAGTGAAAGTGGCATAAAAAGCCATCCCTGCCATGAGACGCTGTAAATGCAGCATTTTTCCTTTTGCTTCTTTTTCTGTTACAAAGGCATCTCTCTTCTTTGAATCCCTTATCTGAGCCTGTTTCAGTACCTCGTATTTGAGTTGAAATGCTCATTTTGCTGACCAAAGTTAATCTTCATGTTCAAAGTAGAGAGAACTCTTGTGGCACTTCCAGACTGGTCAGTGCAATGCTCTTTTTTGTTTGATTTTCACCTTTTTGTCCATCAGAACTGGATCATGTGTCTTTGGAACACTACTCTGTCAAGAATGGGAGAAATGGGAAGGCTGTTCCTGCATGGGAACAATCACACATGTATAGATACACATGTAAAGAGAACAAATAATAGTCAAAATATATGCCATTGTGTCTGGCATGTTATTGAACTGCTGATATGTTTATTATGAGAACAAGTACTTCAGAGGGTGATGTGGCTTCAGGACACATGCTAGGCAGCAAAGATACTCAGTTGAAGTGTTATTATTTCAGTGTTGCTTGAAAGAAAATCATCCTGACCAATGTCTATATGGGAAAGCCTAGCTGGTTGTTCATCCTGTGATGGGTTGTTTTTTCTTCCTGTGCCATCCTAGACTTTCCAAGTATCTGTGTTCAAAGGAGGAGGATAACAGTCACTTGTTAATATTTTCTATATGAAAGAAAAACACAAAGTCCTTATTCAGGCTTATCAGAGGAACTTGATTGTACATAAGCAAAGCCGTGCCGTGAGCAAAGCAGTAATTTGTGACTTCTCTGTGTGCTGCGGGGCTTTTTGCGTCATGTTTCTGCTGTACCCTCCTATACCCCATGTCAATTCTTTTTTAGAGACTGTGGCATTGTGGGATGTTGCTCAATACCCAAAAGCTTTTAACTCTATCCTGTAATTGATGTTTTGTGTAAACTGCAATGAAGGAAGGATATTTAAAAAAAAAAGGGGGTGGGGGGGACAACATATTTAATGAGGATAAGTAAACACACCCAAGATGTAACTGTAGATATAAGAAAAATAAAAGCAGCTGGGGGGCTTCTGAGACATTGTTTGTCTTGAAAGTGATGAGAAGAGGCACCATCAAAAGACTTGTTTTACTACAGTCATGCTTCATTATGGGCAAGGAGAGTGTGGGGAAGGGGAGGGGTGGGGGTTCCCTACGTGACCAGGTTGCCAGAAGAGAGAACCTAACTCGTTTGCATGGCCTAATTAATCCCTGAACCCAGTCAAAGCCTGAGTCAGAGGGAGAGAGCAAATGTCAAATCTGTGTCTGGGAAGCCTAGATTCATTATATTACTCGCCTGGGTCCCTTTGCCTTCAGACGCAAAGACTTGAAACTCCCAAGCCAAAAAAACACATCCCAGAGATTCCTACTGAACATGAGCAGGTTTGGAATCAGTCTCCTTTGTGTCTGTTTCTGTAACTGAATTAATCCCATACCCCCATGAGTGTGCCTGTTTCGTCATTTGTGAGAGAAAGGGGAAATGATTCCGTGTGCCACTAAAGGTACAAGTTTCTTTGAAAAGTATCCTATTGAATATAGAGCTTTTCACAGCCAGCCCAGCTACTGTGAGTTTGTATCTTGGGACATTTTCTAGTGGCTGCAGAGATAATGCTATGCACACAACTCTGGCTGATCATTGTGATCTACTTCTTTTTGCAGAGATCAGATTCCCTGAAGGGATAAAGCATAAGAAGCTGGAAAGGAGTGATAGTACAAAATGCTGGGGAATGACATGCAGTTTAATCTTTTTCTAGTTATTAAAGCTCCTGCATCCTTGTACATTTTCTAGCTGGAGCAAATTTAAAGTATTTCTAATAAGGCAGTGGTTCTGAATTTGTGGGACCTTCTACTGCTGAATTAATTCTCAAGGCAAAAACCCTAGTCAGGAGTTGTTTTATGTAACAGGCTAAATTCTGCTCTTTTATTACACTGTAGCCAAGATACTTCTTGTGAGCAAAAAGTGCAGCCATTCTACATTTAGTCCAGGATTTCTGAGTCAGATATATTTGGGATCCTGTTCCCCCAGCTCTCTGATCAGGATTAGACCCTGCCTCTTGGACTTTGTACTTCCACAAAACCCAAGTCTCCTTGGAACATTTTACACCAGAATCTGAGGCGACATTTACTGAGTGCAGGGGACCTGAGGGCTCAGGACTGAGTTGACAGAAGTACTTTTAAAGTAAGTTTCAGTTTTCCTTCATTCATAACCAACAGGCTAAATATGATGTAATCGGATTTATTTTTTCCTCTTCACCCCCACTGGAGCCAGGAAAATGAAGTAGTTGAGAGAAAAGGGGTTGTCATTTTCAGTCAAGCAGTCATTCATCACGTAGCATTAGACAATTAGCAATAAAACATTTGAAGGGCTCCATTGGTGCTAAAAGGGCAAGGGGGTCTTTTTAAATATCAGAGGTGAGAAATGTTATGTATCAGGGTTATTCAGTAGCTGGCATCAATGAATCACTCCCATGCACACTGGGCTTGATTGGGGGGGGGTTGCTGTATTTTTCGCTTCATTGAATCTTTGTCCCTCAGTTGTCTTTAGTATTCTATAAAAGAGAAACAGTAAAAACTTGGTTTATCTCAATAGATGTGTGTCTTAATGACCAGTCTGGCTAAAAAGAATAAATACATTCCTACTTGCCATGTGTGTATATATGTAATATATGCTGCCACAGGGAGTTTGTTTGGATAAACAATGTCGCCTGTGTGGAAATTCAGATTCTCATCAGGAGCCATTGCTTGTAAATATAAGTGTCATTTTTTAACATAAAAAAAACCTTGGTTTCTCTTTCATCTTTTCCAATTCTCCCACTGGCCTCCCTCTCAGTAATGAATTGGTCTGCACACTGTGAGACACTGGTCTCTTCTCTTGATTGCTGAGATGTTAGGATTTGGCACAAAAGTAGGATCTTTAGGTGGGGTAGAGGAGGGGGAGGATTTAGAAGAACTTTGGGTTTCCTCTGTTGCAAGCCTTTTGCACAAATAAATAAATAAAACTAATTCCTCCAAGTGGGGTTGTAGCCAAGAAAACTCTGTTCTGAGAGATTCAGATTTACGGCAGAAGACACTGCTGAGAGAAAAAGCGAGAAACAGAGACAGTGGAGTTCCACCTCCCATGATATATAGAGCCAAGGGAGGTATAAATACCCGTCACTTTCCGGACCCTCTTTTAAAAAAAAGACAAACACCCAGGATCCTGTCTCTGGCTGGCTTGCAGCAAGGCGCCCTCATAAAAGCTAAGATAAACAGTTTATCAGCAGATGAATGCACAAGCTCTGGTCTAAAGACAAAGGTCTATACCTTAGGAAAAATGCAGAAGCAAGTGGGCTGAGAATCAAGGAGGCACAGTACACAAGGAGGAAGAATGACATGTAATGAGAAAAAAACAGCAATTCTTTAGGGACATTTTTTGAAGGTGATGGATACATCCATGTATAGCTGTACTTAAAAGACTAAGAAATAACTTTTTTTATTTGTGGGGTCTCCTTTTTTTTTGTTGTTTTTTTCTTCATTGCTTTAATGCATTAGCCATCTTAGGATTTACTCCACTATAAAACATTCATTCCAGAGCTTAGTTTCAAAATATACTATTTATATATTATTTATCACTGCAGGTACAGGTTCTTGGCCAAATGTATCCTTCCCTGTTGGGATTTCAAGGTAGAACTTTGCTCTCTCAAAGTATGTTTTACCTTCCAAAGTTTTTGGTTCAAAACTGTTTTCCTTCAGAGCAGCTGATCACCTGCTAACGTTGTCATCCTTAGGACAGTCCTTATTCTGTGTATCAGGAAAGGGGCAGGGAAATGGATGAGGTACCTTGAGACAGAGCACCGCATTTCAAAGATCCAGCAGGATCTCCCTGAATCTTTCCATACTAAACAATGTAGTTTCAAAGTAGTAGAATGGTGATTTTCTACCTGTGGTACATGGGTTCCTGGGAAGGTCATACATGACCCTTGATAGCTCATAATGTAGATTTGTCATCTGATATATTTGGACTGTGTAAAATGGCTGCAAGCTGTGCATCTCCTTTAGAATTTCTTTAGGAATTCACCGTTTTAAAAAAAGGGTAGAAAAGGAGTTCCTTACAAAATTTATACAGGTGTATATAGGAAGAGGACATTGGTCTAGTAGCTTGCTAGGACCTAAGACTAAAATGGAAGTGATTTTAATTCAGTTGTCTGCTCTTTCAAACACAGGTTTCCTCCACAATTTTAGTAAAACAGGAGACTCTTCCCTCTGCATTGTTACATTGATACTGGTAGCATCTAATCAAACTCTCCAACACCACTATGAAAGAGAAAAGGATTAGCATTCCTGCTCTGCAGATAAGGAAAGGCAGAGCTATGAAATGTGCTGCCCAAAGCCATATGAGAAATTTGCATGACAGCTGAGCAGAGGACTCGTTTGGTTATGTTGTTGGTTTTCCCTTCCTTTCCTTAACAATCATTTCATGCCACTGAATTTTTTAAAACTATAAGCAAAAGGCAATGAGAGCATGATTTAAATAACCTTTAAGTGTAAGGAAAGCAAGAATAGTTGTAAGGAAGCCTCCACTCCTAAGGAAGGCACAGCTTTGCCAAGCACACCTGGCATAGTTCTTCCTCATCCCAGTTCTGTAGTGTTTTATTACTTTCTGTGAGATTCCCTCCGTGTTTTAGAGTGGTGCATGCATCATGCCTGAGATCAGACCAGGCTGATTTGACACCATGGGCTGAATTCAGAGGGATGTCCCTGAGCCCTGGGTTGGGTGAAGTAGGTCAGGCCATTTTCTGTTAGTAAATTTAACAGGAAACTGATCTATTCTGAATTGTTTCTGTGCATCCTTGCTGCTGTGGACTGAAGTCAGCTGCTTACATAATGTGTTTTCAGAGCTGTGCCTCCAGAGCCATGCAGGCTGCATTCCTCTTCTCTCCTCATCAGCAATGTGACCCCGAAGAAGTGGCATCTTACTCTTGCCCACATTGGCTTCCTGTGTGCCTTGAAAGTTGTATTTGCTTTGTCTACTGAAAAAACACATTTTTACTACTGACAGCACTCCAGAACCAATAAAGCTGAGGCAAAGGGAGTTGTTCTACTCTGCTTCATGCACCACTGCCAGCAGAATGACCAGCTAAGGCCTCTATGAGCTGCTGGCCTCTCTCCCTATCCCAGGAAGGGCTGGCATCATACACAGACCCTGGATCATGCCCTTTACCTCCAGGTTTCATTTACTGCTGTTTTCAGCAAGCCTTGGAATACACCAGTTTCTTTTCCCTCTGACCCAGAGGCCTCTGGCAGAGTTACTGGCAGCTCTTCCCCAGTCCTGCTGTCAGCCATTCCACCAAGAAATTCTTGGGCCACAAGTGACTTCTGTCACTTCTGCATCCCTCGAGCTTTCATGGCCTCTCCAGGAGCCCAGTGCACCTGGGGTGAGGCAGACACCCACACTTGAGGAATTACTGAGCCCCAGCTTGCTCTGCTCAGAGCAGATCTGGGGCTTAAAGAGGGACAGAGAGGCCCAAGGAGCCTCATTCCAGAAACATTTAGTCGTACAGGTAACTCAGTTGAGAAGGAGAAGGTTTTGTCTTCCAGTCCTTGCTTAGGGTCACAGTTTTGAATGTGGAATCTTAAACATCTGGCATGGAATAGATGGAACATAGGCCTTATCAGCTTTGCTTTTTAGACCTAAGAGACGAGTAGTTAAAGAATTGGTTTCAAATACCAGCTGAGTAAAACTGAATTTATTATTAAAAAATAAGTACAAGCCATTAGATGTAACTTCTGCATTTTTGCTTCTGTTTCTGAGGTGTGGCTTCTGACTTACATCCAGGGACAACTTTTGTACCAAATTTCAGCAATGAAAGTTTATCAGGTTCTGGGTGAAGGTAGAGACCTCAATTTGCAGATGGAAAAAAATTGTAATAAAACTCCAGCACATCTTTGACTGACATTGTAGCAGCAAGTGTCACTGTGAGGCTCTTCCACAGTGTTGACCTTAGGTCAGTTTGCCATCTTTTTCATGTAATTTTTTTCAGTTATGTGTTATTTATAAAATGCCCTATATGTTCTGGAATAAAGAAAAGTTAAAGAGTTGTTTTAAATTGAAAATTGGGAGTGAAAACAGTTGAAAAAATGTAATTTTTATAAAAAACACCCAATCTTGGTAATATGATCTATGTATTACTTTCATAATGAACCTAAATTTGAAGGTTAAGATTTAAACAAATGCATAAATAATTTAGGTGAAATGGCTTCGCTTCAGTCCCATTAAACTTAGGCTCCTAAGTGCCTAAATAGCCTGCAGGAATGGGATTCAAGCACTTCAGGAAATTTTACTCAAACCGTAATAGACCCTTACAGCCGTGCTGCCTGCCACACCATGTAAGTGCTCTTTGCGAGACAGTAATTCTGCCATGGAAGTGGCATTTAGTATCAAATTTTAAATTGTTTCATGTATTTGCCATTGAGGCACTTTCCATCTTTTCTGTATGGATTGAGGGCGTAACTGGAAATTGCGCTTCTGAGAAGTGTTAGCGAACTCCATACAAAATCGCCAAGCAAGTGCTCCGAGGAGGGCAGCGGGGCCGGGCAGTCTCCCGGAGCACCCG
>VZRS01000702.1:344769-377482 GCA_013398055.1 Ifrita kowaldi
CCCCCGCTCTCTTCTCCCTGCTCCCCGCGGCGCTGCCGAACGGCCCGGCCCGGGACCCGCAACTGTCCCGCGGCTCCGTCGGGACCCGGCCCAATTAGCGACGTGTTTGACTTTTACGTGCCGAGAGAGCCGACAGTTCGTATCTCATAGATACCAACTGCGAAAACAAACCCTCCACGTGTTCTTCAAAGGCTCCCGGACAGTGCAGGAAGCCTTTTCCTTATTTATCTCGGAGTCAAAAAATTATTTTTTTTTAATTTCTCCTCCAAAACTCGGAGGGAATCTATGCTAATCATTTTAAACCCCTGGGTCTTTCACTGAGACAAGCCAGCCCTGCTTTCTCTAACGCTTAGTTTGGTATCTCCAAATGCATATTCATTCCCTCGCTCAGTCTCTCGGTGCGTTTTACCGCCCGTCTCTTTGCTCTACTTTCAATAGTTTTGGGAGGGGGGAAGAAAATCAGATCTTGGGACATTTAGGGTATTCATTAACCTAGTGAAGAGGAACAGAGGCATTATTACTCACATAGAAGGCACCCTGCCCCCATGTCTATCTAAGGGTTCATTGTAAAAGGATTAAAAGTTAAAGACCTTCATCTTATGATTCTTTCATTTAATCTTCGTGGCGCCTGAAAGACATGCTGGATGGATGATCACATTTAAAATATTCCTAATGTCGGCTACCTTAGGACTCCAGGCAGGGCAAACAAACGTAATTTATTTCCANTCCAGAGAGAAGTTGCTTCGCTTTGGCGAAGTAGGTTTTTCTGTTGGGTGGTTTTTTTTAATAAAAGGTTTAAAAAATACAAACCAAACTGTTTGATAAGAAAACGTTTAAAGCTATTTTCCATTATTCGGAAAGCGTGTGTGTGGGGTTTTTTTTTTTCCTTACGGACTTTAGATTTAAAATAAAAATGAATAAACGCCTAGAGCACAATGTTATTGTAAATAGAGAGAACAGTTTGAATGACTTAATCCTATGTAAATGAAGAGTATCTGCTATTTATTCTTTATATCCTTGTAGTAAAAAGTGCAGCGCGGAATTAAAGTCAACCACTAAAACACGAGCCGTTTGGATTCTGTTTGCTTTTTGGTTTGGCCGCCGTCGGGGGGGCTTTCTTCTGTCTCCTCCTCGTTCTCCACGCTCAGCAGGACGTTTCGTGGTGGCAGGGGGAGGTGGGAACCTGCTCACGACTCTGTTAGAGGGGCTCTGCCGCACCTACACCGTCGGAGTGCCGCGGGCTCCGGCCCCGCAGGATGGGGGGCGGCCGGCGGGGAGGTCCCTCCCTCCGCTCCGCTCTGCGCTGTCCCTCGCGGAGCCGTTCCCGCGACCGCACAGCCCCGGCGAGCTCGGTGGCAGCTGCTTGGGGATTTTTCTTTTAACCGCTTGACATTTCATTTACAACGGGACACGTGTCTTTCACACCTACCATTGTGGTGGGACACTGCTGAAACTTGACCCCT
The DNA here is from genome assembly GCA_013398055.1 of Ifrita kowaldi. Lineage (NCBI taxonomy): Eukaryota > Metazoa > Chordata > Aves > Passeriformes > Cinclosomatidae > Ifrita > Ifrita kowaldi. The sequence continues at coordinate 346,233 of VZRS01000702.1, forward strand.
GGGCTTTGAGGGGTTTCAGCGGAGACACGTTATTAGCCTGATCCTGTGACAGCCCCGCACACCGCCCGGCCCGGCCCGGTTAACTCTTTGGGCTCCCGCCCGCGCCGGGCCATCGCCACCCTGCTGCCCGCGGCTGCGGGGCTCGGCGACTGAACCCCATCCCTCGAGGCTGCTCTCTCCAGGCAGCCCGGGCAGGACCGTGCCCTGCAGCCGGGGAACACCGAGCTCTGCAGCCGGGGGAGCACCGCGCTGTGCCGCCCGTGCTGCCGCGGGCTGCCCGAGCTCCGCCGCCGCCCGCTCCNCCAAAACTCGGAGGGAATCTATGCTAATCATTTTAAACCCCTGGGTCTTTCACTGAGACAAGCCAGCCCTGCTTTCTCTAACGCTTAGTTTGGTATCTCCAAATGCATATTCATTCCCTCGCTCAGTCTCTCGGTGCGTTTTACCGCCCGTCTCTTTGCTCTACTTTCAATAGTTTTGGGAGGGGGGAAGAAAATCAGATCTTGGGACATTTAGGGTATTCATTAACCTAGTGAAGAGGAACAGAGGCATTATTACTCACATAGAAGGCACCCTGCCCCCATGTCTATCTAAGGGTTCATTGTAAAAGGATTAAAAGTTAAAGACCTTCATCTTATGATTCTTTCATTTAATCTTCGTGGCGCCTGAAAGACATGCTGGATGGATGATCACATTTAAAATATTCCTAATGTCGGCTACCTTAGGACTCCAGGCAGGGCAAACAAACGTAATTTATTTCCAGAAGAAAGGGTATATTGAGATGTTTAAGTTTATGAACCACCATTACCATGTATATTTGTTAGGTTCTGACAAATACCCAAATAACATTAAAATCAGCCATTCATCACATATGAATTTATGCAAAACCTTGTATGCCTGGGGCCAATATTTTTTTAGACAGAGTTTCACTTGCAAAAAAAAAAAAGTTTATTTAAAAAAAAAAAGCAAGAGTTTTTCATGACTGGTAAACACGAGAATTATGTGAACAGAAACTATTTCATGCTGGGATGGCAGCCAGGGACTCGGGAATGTCAACAAAAGTTCTCCGAAGGTTGAAAATGTCACTGGATTACAATACAAGGTCCTTTGCCCCATTAGCAAACTTTACTAAAGTAATATTCCCACTACTTAGGGAGGGGGGCTCACTCAGTGATTTATCTGTCTGTGATCCCAGCAATGGGGCAAACAGAGACTTCATCTAGAAACCACCTCTGACTGCTGGCTTCAAGGTTTAAAAATTTTTATGTGTGTAGAGCTGAGTGTGTATTGGTGACTGTTACGTGAGTGCAAAAGAAGTGTGCTGTTAATGTAGTCTAAATATCTATCACCACATCCGTCATAATTTTAATCCAAGGGTTATTGTCATCAGAGAGTCATGTGTACATACGTGTTTTCTCAACCAATAACACCCTGTTAATAAATTTACAAGAATATTTTGGGTTTTAAAAAATCAAATTTCACCATCCATAAGGCCCATGATTTTTTTTAAATAAATAGCTAAATTTTGTCAGCTGGTAGAGCAAAAACAAACTAGTAGTTTTCACTGTTGTTTCTGGTCAGGTCCACTTTCTGGTCCTCCTGCCCTAGTGTTGAAATGCTTGGCTTGTAGTGGAAGTATTTCAAGCCAAACAAATAAAATATCTTTCTGATGAATGTTTCTATGCAAATCTATTTAATATTAGATTTTGTAATATGTTTTTATAGCAAAATTGAATTATAGCTCTTTTAAATAGAAATCAATTCATAACATAGCCAGTTTTTCTTTGCTGGTCTTTGTAGTGGCATCATAAGACTGCACAAAGACCACTGTGGGGAAGAAATAGGGGAAAAGTTTAAAGTTTGCTTTTAGTTACTCTGCAGTTTCTTCTTTTGCAATTTTAGTGTCTTAAAGCATCATAATATCGGAATTCCAATTCATTTCTGTGTCTGCCATAGGCTCAACTGAGTCATTTAACCTGTGTGCTGCAGTTCCTTGTGAGGAGCACAGAACTTCATCTTCTTTGTCACTGTAGTCAGTCTTTATCAGAGTAATTTTTTTCTCTCACACCATGTGTTTATTCAAAATCTAGTGAAGTTGAGGCCTGGTGTTAAAGGGAGGTTCCTCAATGATACTGCATTTAGCATCCAAGCCATTGTTTTTGTCAGTGCAGAGCAGTATTCTATATGTTATTTTCAAATGCTTTATACTTCTGATTATCAGGAAAAATGTGTGGCTTTTAACCAAAGTCATGATGATGGAGGCTAATTTGAAGTGCTAAGAGGAACACAGTCGATAAAAGCACAAAAAAGTAAACTAGAGTAACTTGTCCAAACATTTGTAATAAGCCAAAATTCATTCAAAATTAGTTCAGATAGTGTGAAGAAAATGAACCATCTAGGAAACATTACACATTAAAATGTTGTGTCCTCACATACGCACTTAATTGAAAAATATATTTGATTCTTTTTCTCATTTTCAAAATACCACCACAAAGATGAGTTCTTAAGATTGCATGAGGGCACTATGGAGTCATCACCAAAATAACCACAGCTAGAAATTAGAGTGGTAGTATTTGGATAAATACTGGACAAGTTTTTCCTCTTCCATAGTTTTAATAGAGAAATAATTTAGTAATATCAACACCTTGAAAAAAATTCCCAGCAGTTCACCTCACTGGGCTGTGTTATATAAATGTAATCCGCACCACATTGGCTGGATCTTGGACACATTAAAGAGAAGATATTCCAGCCTGGAGATTTGCCAGGAATCTTCATTGAAAGTTGAAATAAATATAATGACATCATCATATAATATAACATCATAGCTTTCAAGGTGAGCCAAACCAAAGGTATGCTGGCAGGGGAAAGTTGCCACCTGGTAGATCCATGCTAGCAATAGATACAATACTCTCACCCAGCGGGAAGGAGAGCAGCCACACTCTTCCTGGAGTGCCCACAAGGATCTTGCAGTCTCTCTGTGCCTGCAGGTCCTGTGGGAGCCCTGCTGCACGTGGGAGCTGCAGAATCTGTGTCAATGCTCTCTTTTAAGAGAGCAGCTCCAGGAAATTTGAAGAGACCCTTTCATTCCCTCTTCCCTGCTCCCAGACCAAGCAAGAAGCTCCCATGGTTAAAAGGAAGGGAATGAATACATTCACTTGAAACAACTGTTGGAATGGTTCAGACGGGAACAGAAATATTCAGCAATCAACATTAAAGACTCTAAATCCTTGGAGGTGTTATTGCAGGATCAGCAGCTTACAGCCCTCTTCGTGGAGCCTGGGTACCAGTGTATTACTGCTAAGTCCCCTGCAGCTTGTTCTCTGTGGGGAAAGCAGCTACTCTGTGTGATGTGCTTTTGAAGAGTCTGGGAGAAAAGCTACTGCAGAGAAATCTTCATGGGTGTAACATCACAGGGAGTCACTTTTCCCTGCTGAACTGCGGGACAGGAGTGCAGAGATGCCACAATTTAGCATCTGACTCTTCTGGTGGATGGCTTAGATGGAAACCAGCTGAGAACAGATGCTCTGGGAGCTCACTGGTTGTAGTTCTGCCCTCTCCAGGGGTATATTCAGGCTGCCATCGAGCCTTGTTCCGAGTCAGCACTCAAGGCCAGACCAACCTGTGTGTGCACTGAGTCCCTGTCAGCCTGTGGATGCCCTGGAAATTTTGGAGCCATCCCTGTGGGGGCCTCTGGCTGTGTGTGGGTGCTCCTGTCAGAGAGCTACCACGCAGCTGAAGGCAGCAGCACCGACTGAAGGCACTCAGATGCTGGCACTGACTAGCCTGGAGTCTGCTCTTCACCTGAAACAGACATTGCCCAGCAGTCACGTCTCTCCCGTGGAGAATCCCAGAGTAGTCACTGCATCAGATAATCGTAACAGAGTTTGAAAATAGGTTTCACACTCCCTCCTTGTTGTTTTTTTTCCCTCATGAGAGGGGGAGTGGCAAGGCTCCCATCACAAAGAACGTTACTCAGAACCAGAACAGATCTTAAGGCACAACACTAAAAACCTGTATGCAATGGAGAAGGACTGGGTGGCTCGAGGGATTGGTAATGGTATAAAGAGCTTTTCACCACTAGGCTTCTGGCTCTGATCCAGAGGTAGTAACTGAAAGCCACAGTCATCTGATGCCTGCAGAGTGGGCTCTGTAGAATGAGTTGTTGGTCTCTGCATAGATCTTACCAAGCAGGATCCAGATCACAAAGCCACCACCAGAACTGTCATGGTTGCAGGGATTCTCAATCCAACGTGCAGAATGAAATAGGAATGAGGATGTTTGATCTGTGTTTGTGGTTAGTAGCTTAGCAGTTTGTGACTGATTGTGAAGAGTATATTGTTGTTGGGTATTTTTTGTTTTGTGGGGGAGGGACTAATATAGGAGAAAATAACCAGTATAGCCCCTTGTATTGACACAACCCTAATAGTATTTTCCTTCTGGCATAGTAATATCTTTAATTTTGGCCTACACCTGGCAACTTACTACCTGGCTTGGCTGCAAAATCATGGTCCATAGGAAGATGCAGAAAACAGAAGGGCCAGGCACTGCTGTATTAATTGAATTGCCTCCTGCATTGAGTGGTGCAAATAACTTCATAGTAAGTGCATCTTACACCTATGAGTGCAAATACCTAATTTACAGCAGTGCAACTTTCCAGGGCTCAGGTTAGAGGTTCCCCTTCCATAGGATTCCCAATCGTGCAGCTCTGAGCACACATTTCTCTGAACAAATTCAGAATATCCAGAATAAAACAAAATCAGAAATTGCCAGGCTGCTGTGCTGTACCTGTGCAATAAAAAAATCCAGCACCTTTCTCAGCAATAAATAAGCTGAGTTTAACTTGAAGTATTAGGAAAAATAAGTACGTAAAACTAATACATATTTATATAAGGGCCAGTGTAAACATCACTCCTCTGTTTTAAAATGAACCTTCTGGTATTCCAAGCACTTCATAATATTGTCTGGGAGTGAAAAATGGACAGAAAATAATTTTCCCTCACTCCCTCTCCTAGTTTGCTTTGGACATTTAGACACTGTGTATCTAGCCAGGTTTATTTTGCTTTTTGCGTGGATTTGTTCCTCCAAGGGCATTTCATTGCTTTCACACAGCAACAGAATGTTGAATAGTATTACATAGATATTATTGTAAACATGCATAAATTAGTATAGAGATTTTATAACCTGGTGAGACGAGCTGAAATACTATCTTTTAAAATCAAGTGGACTTCCAAGTTCATCATGTCCTTTTGGAATAAGTGGATAAAATTTTGTTTTGCAGGTAATACTTACACAATAAATGAGGTCATTGACCTGAACCTTGAAGCTCTTGTAAATAAGCCTCAGTTAGAACCAATGCCTAAATTAACTCTCAGTGGTGGCCTTAGAAACACCCAGGCATCTCTCCTCTCTCACATTGTATCTGCTCCTGGCTGCATGAGGGTGTTAAGAGCCCCGTTTCACCCAGCACTTTACTGGGTCTGTGGTGGGTTGACCCTGGCAGACTCCAGTTGCCCACCAAAGCTGCTCTATCACTCCTCAGCTGGATGGGGGCAGAAAATACAAGAGATTCTTGGGTTAAAATAAAGGCAGGGAGAAATCAGTCACCAATTACCATAACAGGCAAAACAGACTGAGCTTGGGGAAATTTATTTATAACCAATCAAATCAGGGTACTGAGAAGTAAAACCAAATCTTAAAATACCTCCCCTCCACCCCTCCCTTCTTTCCAGGTTTAAATGCTTTCCTGATTTTCTCTGCTTCCTCCCCACCAGCAGCACAGGGGGTTAGAAATGGTGTCTGGGGTCAGTTCATTACACATCATCTCTGCTGTTCCTCCCTCCTGAGGCAGAGAATTCCTCACACTCTTCCCTGCTCCAGGGTGGGCTCCTCTCTCCATGGGGCGGAAGGTCCTGCCAGCTCCAGCATGGGCTTCCCATAGGGACAGCCTTCCTTACCATGGTCTTCAACCAGGGGCTGCAGGGGAATCTCTGCTCCTGGAGGGGCCTGGAGCACCTCCTCCCCCTCCATCTGTGCTGACCTGGGTGTCTGCAGAGTTGTTTCTCTCCAATATTCTCACTCCTCTCTCTGGCTGAAGTAGCTGGATTTTTTGTTTCCATTCTTAAATACCAGCGGTTCTCCCATCACGGCAGATGGGCTCGGCCTTGGAGCCAGCTGGAATTGGCTCCTTGGGCTCTTCTCACCGAAGGCACCCCTGTAGCACCCCCCTACCCCCCCTGCCCAAACCTGGCCACGCAAAGCCAGCACCGTTGTGTGTGTGCACAGTGGAGTTTCTAGTGAGCGGGGAAGTCTAATAAAGCTCCCTGAGCACTACACGAAGAAGGCATTAAGGCTGGACCACCAGGTCAGGAAGTTACACTTCACTTAAGCTGTCTTCAAAAGTGCAGAGCATTCCGCTCTGAGCCAGCAAAACCTTAAGCACAACTCAACCAAGGCTTCATAAGCCCATCCTCAGAAGGACTGACTGCTCACCCCACGTGTCTGTAAGTTCTCTCTTGGACCAGCTGAAACCGTCAGCACCCTGTACCAGAGTCCCGAGGGAACAGGGAGCAGCTTGGGTGTTCAGGGGAGGGCTGTTCTACCTAACCAGGAACAGCTGAGTGTTGTGGTNAAATCTTAAAATACCTCCCCTCCACCCCTCCCTTCTTTCCAGGTTTAAATGCTTTCCTGATTTTCTCTGCTTCCTCCCCACCAGCAGCACAGGGGGTTAGAAATGGTGTCTGGGGTCAGTTCATTACACATCATCTCTGCTGTTCCTCCCTCCTGAGGCAGAGAATTCCTCACACTCTTCCCTGCTCCAGGGTGGGCTCCTCTCTCCATGGGGCGGAAGGTCCTGCCAGCTCCAGCATGGGCTTCCCATAGGGACAGCCTTCCTTACCATGGTCTTCAACCAGGGGCTGCAGGGGAATCTCTGCTCCTGGAGGGGCCTGGAGCACCTCCTCCCCCTCCATCTGTGCTGACCTGGGTGTCTGCAGAGTTGTTTCTCTCCAATATTCTCACTCCTCTCTCTGGCTGAAGTAGCTGGATTTTTTGTTTCCATTCTTAAATACCAGCGGTTCTCCCATCACGGCAGATGGGCTCGGCCTTGGAGCCAGCTGGAATTGGCTCCTTGGGCTCTTCTCACCGAAGGCACCCCTGTAGCACCCCCCTACCCCCCCTGCCCAAACCTGGCCACGCAAAGCCAGCACCGTTGTGTGTGTGCACAGTGGAGTTTCTAGTGAGCGGGGAAGTCTAATAAAGCTCCCTGAGCACTACACGAAGAAGGCATTAAGGCTGGACCACCAGGTCAGGAAGTTACACTTCACTTAAGCTGTCTTCAAAAGTGCAGAGCATTCCGCTCTGAGCCAGCAAAACCTTAAGCACAACTCAACCAAGGCTTCATAAGCCCATCCTCAGAAGGACTGACTGCTCACCCCACGTGTCTGTAAGTTCTCTCTTGGACCAGCTGAAACCGTCAGCACCCTGTACCAGAGTCCCGAGGGAACAGGGAGCAGCTTGGGTGTTCAGGGGAGGGCTGTTCTACCTAACCAGGAACAGCTGAGTGTTGTGGTTTGTATAAACTGTTTGCCATGTATGTGTGGCATGTGGCAGTAAATGAAACACTTACTTTAAAACTTATTGAAGTTCTTTCAGCAAAAAAATTAATGTGGGGTTGGCTTTTATGCGTTGTTTCAAATGAAGCAGAGATTTATACACCTTATTATCCTAATTTTTTTCCAGACACTGCCCTGAAAATCTCTCATATCTTATGGGAAATCAAATATCAGAGATCACTTTTAATTTCCCATCTATGGTACGAACAAAAAAATGAGAAAGTCTAATGAAGTGGCATGTAGTCAAATGTTCAGACTGTAATCATCCACAAACTATTTAAAGCAATCTGAATGAAACTTTTCAGACAGCCAGACTAGGTTCCTCATACTCCTAAGCTTCTGAGAGATGCCAGCAGACTTTAAGGTTAACATTTTCAGTCCTAGGTGCCTGAGATTAGGCATCTTGTTCAGTACGATGACATCTATGGGGGGAAAAACCTATGGTTTGAGTTTTTGGATGCAGAAATTCACCGCTCTCGGTAGGAGACCACGATAATTCACCACACTGTGAGAAACAGCAGATGTAGCTTTACTGCTCCATACCAGATTCTATATGATATGGTGAAATTTTTTTTGTTTGTTTTTTGGTTTTGTTTTTTTTCAAAAGAGCTAATAGATGCACATTTTTAAAAATGGGGCATTTAGATATATAATGTTCCTAGGAGCTGCAGAAAACCCCATTTCCAAATCTTCTCACTCTAAAGTAAAGAGAAAAAGACAGGGACTTAGAGTTTCTCATAGACAAGAGAAATCCTAAAGCAAAATAATTGGATTCTAAGCTGTACCTTCTGCCAGGGTGGATTTGTAGGGCAAAGGGAGGATGGGGGAGGAAGAGCTAAGGCAGCATTACCCTGTCCTCACTTTTTTCCCTCCTCCTGCCTTCCACCAGCGTGGGTGATGTTGTCACATGCTGAAGGAGGGGTTGTGTCCCCTCTCTCCTTCATTTCAGCTCTACATAGCCCCTGCATATGTCATGGATAAACATACTGACTTCAATACAGTTATTTTATGCTAATCAAAGATCTTCATCTGCTTTTAAAAATATGAAGTATTTTCAGAGATCTCTTTTTCTATTTCTTATTGCCTGGATTCTTTCTGTCTTTGGTATAGTAATTACTTGCCACTGAAGTTTCTCCTTGCCTGTTCTATTTTCCCTGAAGGTTGTCCTAATACTGTGATTAAAATATTTTTTTACCAAATAGTAGGTGTTCTGTGGAATTGCACGTTTTGTCTTGCAAGTTTACCTTTGTGAAATTTCTTTTGCTTTCTGTAAAAATGGAGCAAAACATGGACTTTAATGTTCATAACTGGGAGAGCATATAGATTAATACAGTCCACCATCTAGACAGCATGGTCCAACCCCCCTAATTTCAACTGAAAACAAAATGTGATTTTAAAATATTGCTGTAGCACTGAATGATAGATCTGAATCATGAGTAGCTCTACTGTGAGTATTAAATAGCCCTATTACAAATCATCCCTAAATCTCCTCCTTCCTCAGATGTTCTTGGGCATCATTTCTGCAATGCCACTGGAAATGTGTGAGTAAAATATGTCATTTATTTCAAAGTATGCCTTCCAGCCTTACTGAGCAATTCTATAGTTTATTCTGTAACCCTTGTCCCTCTTCTTAGTATTTTGGATTCATATGAGTGTTTCTGCTGTAAATTGCTCAGAATAGTTTAGGTTCTGTTAAGACAGTAAATACTCCTGGCCCTACCTGATCGAATTGTCTTACTAAGGTCAGTAAATTTATCTGCTGGTACAGCTGAGGAAAATATTTTAGCAGTTTTTCTGGGGCAAAAATGATGACTCAGTGGCAGTGTAACATTTTATAGATTCCCATCAGCTGAAAAATGTGGCCACTTTGAGCTTTGAAAACAAGAAACTATTTTTTTTAAATAAAATATTTTGTTCTGATCTTTTCAGGGTAATACCTGTTGATTTTTTAACTTTGTGTTTTTTTTCATTTTAGAAGTCCTCATTCAATTCTGTCACAAAAATCCATTCCTTTTTAGCCTGTATAAACTGAAATCCCATTTCAATCAAAATTATATTCTGTAAGATGGAACAGAGCATTTTGTGTGATTCTGAGCCAGTATTTCTTACTTTCAGCTCACCAAAAATTTTGAAAATGTATTATTTTTTGTGAGCTCAGAGCATATATTTAAATTATTCACCAGAGCTGTGAGGAATGGAAAAATTAGATTGTATCAGAGCTCAAATCTGATGCCAGATCCATGGCTGCAGTAAATCAGCGTAGCTGTGCTGATGTCGGGTGAGCTGGGTGGTTTTATGCCAGGAAGGAATCCATCTCCATTTAAATATTTGGCTCAGTAGGAATGTGTAGATGGACTCTTCAGGTGGCTGTGGCTTGGAGCTGAGATCTTGAGAGGAAAGACTTGCAAGACAGAAGTATTGTCTGACTTATCTGTGATATTAATGTGTGACGCCAGGGTTTCAGTACTAAGTGCTGGTGTACATTCTGTGTGCAGGGCCAGTATTACATGAATTCCCTTCCACACTCCTTCACTAGGAATATTAAAAGTTGCATAACTTCCAAGTCTTTCTATGTGCTGTTGATTAGCATTCCACCAGGATCACTAACCTATTGGAGTGTCTGTCACGATTGGTGGAAAAGAGTCTTTTATTTCCTTCTGAAATGATTTTGCTTTTCGTCAGTGGTGTCCATAGCAACCCATACTGGTAGTGATGAGTCCCTGATTCTGTTGCAGGCTTTCCACAGCAGTGTCTTGCCAGGAACAACAGTTGACCTGGCATTGTGAGGCTTCTAGGGGACATGAAGCCACACTGGTTCTCCTGAGGAATGGGAGGTGTCCTTCCACACGTGTCAGGTCATTTCTGGTAAATGGTGTGGCTGAGTTCTGGTCACACTGACATCTTCCCTTATTCTGAACACAGTGATGGGAGCCTTACTCTGGAGGGTCTTTTGCCTGAAATGCCTTTTCTGGATGTGTCAGTGTACACATGTTTCTCTGCACATCTGTAACTATTTCCACAAGTATGAGTTTGCTGCTCCAAGCTGAAAGTTAGTTCTGGTAGCAAGCAGTCTGTGGAAGTGATTGTCCAGGGGACAAGGGAAGCAGTTTGCCCCTTAATCTTCTCAGTCATCTCTCCCTGTTTTGACCTTTCTGTCTAAGTAAAAGACATCTCAAGAAATGAGTAATCTGCAATACAGACTATCTCTGCTGCAGACTTCAGGTCAGAACCAACAATCTAATGTCAAATAAGAATGACTTCATTACCTAGACTGAAACTGGCAAGGAAGATAAAATGCTCTGTTGTGGTCTCTTGTGCTTTAACCTAACAAGTCGTGGACTTAGTAAGAATTGGCTTTATATCACAATATGCATCAAGCAGGGACCAGATCCAGTGACGTTTCTTCATGTGAGGAATTCTTGCTCACATATGTAATCAATGGGATGGTTTGCTTAGGTGAAGTTTCTCTGCATGTGTAAAAGTGGAAAGGACCTGGACAAAATTCCACAGTTTTTCTTTCTCTGACTCATACTTGTCTCTGGATTTGTGTGTGTATTGGCACTGTCCAAGCCCCAAGTACATCTCTGCAGTTCTTTAGGTTGGATTTTGAGTGCCAAACAGACATGCTGCATTTCTCATGCACCCATCAAAGGATCTGCCTTTTAGAAGCAAGAAGTCTTGGCCAAATGTCTGTTGCGTGAAAGGAAAATGATTTGTACTGACTGCAGTGCCCCTGCCATCTTCATTTGTGCTGGTGGTGTGTCATTTCTAGTGTTCAGTGTCATTATTTCCAGGACAGCTTTGCCCTGAAGTCCTGGAGTGAGGGTCCCACCTGAGCTGGGGCCAAGCACAATGAACGTTGTGTTAACAGATGGACAGGCCTGGAGTCAGTGGAGCGTGCCTGAGTGTGAGTGCTGAGAGCAGAACTCACAGGTGGGAATGGCCAAATGTCTGTCTGTACTGTGGTTAGGGGGACATACCATTGCTAATTCTGCTCTGGGCTGACTTAACTGAAAAAAGGAATTCTTCCCTCACCACATAAGGAGAGGTTTTGGCCTGTTGGAATTGCTTGGGTGGTGCAAAGGAAGGTGGGGTGTAGAGAGACATTCTAATTAAGTCTCTATCCCCTTTTGTTAATATCTTTTTAGGAAAGCCCCCATGGAATAGACCAAAATAAGCTCCTACCCCTAGCTGAATAAGTTGTCAGGGTGCAGAACTATATTCTGCAGACTTATGCATGTGTAAGGGGTGTGTAACATTTTTGTCTGAATGGAGCCCTATGTTCTCATAATTTATAGTAAGTAATCTTATTTGCAAAGCATGCTGTTACAGTTTTAAAAAACAGGTTAATTGACTTGCATAAAAATCAAACATGTCAGAGTTTTCCATCTCAACACAAACACCACATTGAGCAGCACATTGCTACAATAGCCATGATGCAGTCTGAGCTACCTATTGAGATATTTCATAAACCAAAATGGAATCTTAAAAAGTTTGTCAGTTTTGCATACCTCTGAGTTTCTGAATTTAGGAGTCCATTACTTGACTAATTATACAATGTTTTATTTTTTTCCTTGTGTAAATAAACAAACTTGTGTCTGAATTTTGGCAAGGGGCACTAGAAGCCAATTAGAAGGTGTTCCCAATGTATTACAGTATTACAAACAAGATGCCTTTTCTTAGAAAGGTGAACACACCATGTTTCTTTTAATGAGTGTGAAAATATACCAGTTGCTTAATCACTAGCAACTTATAAGCATAAGTGAGTCCTTTCTCAGGAATGAAAAACATAGCTTAGTTTCTTTACTAACAGATGACATTTTAATTTAAAGCTCCAGTTTTTGTCTGGAAGGGCTAAAGCATCTGAATTATTCGATAGAGAAATAGGGGGTAGAGGGGAGGTATAAGAGAGCAGGCAGGATTTTCTTTGAGTAGACTTCACCCCGTGCTCCTTTGAGTGGTGAGGGGAGCATGTGTCCCCTGAGGCTGTGTCTGCAATGCCATCTGAGGTACTGTGCCATGTCTAGCATGAACCCGGATCCAAAACCAAAGCACCATGACTTACTTAGGAGTAAAATATTCTTTCTGCATGTTTTAGATCTGGGTTGGAGCAGCATCCCCAGCAGGGCGAGACCAAGGAAGGATGGTGGCTCAGCTGCAGTTTCTTCTCGTGGTCCTCTCCTGGGTGAAAAACAGGGATACAGCCTGGAGTTACTTTGAGAGGATAAAGCATCCTCCTGTGCAGCCCAGGCAAGTCACAATATGCTCGTTGTGAAGCAACAAAAATATTAAGCTGGATAAGAGGCTGGATAGAACAAATAGCTCCATATAGAGACCCTTTATCCTTGTTTTCCTTGAAATGTTTGTCTAGAAACATAAAGGTCGCTTGATTTATGACTTGTTCAACAAGCTCCAAATCAGATGGTGTTGCATTCAGAGCAGTGAATCTGTCAGCCTGGCATTGCTCCACTGCCGCCAGTGGGGTGCTGCAAATTCCACACGACACATCCCCAGCTGCTGCTCACTGGGGTTATGGCAGGAGCGTGGTGCTTGTCAGCAGATAGAAGTGCAGAAGGATCTGGACCATCACAATTTTTAATCCTTCTCATAAAAATAAAATAAGCCTTGGGAAAGCTCTCCAGTGTTACTTAAAAATAGAAGAAAGAGTGTTAGTGGTTTTATATGGATTACATAAATTACTGGTTTATTAGAAAAAGGGATGATTTTAAAAAGAGAAAATTTCCCTCGAAGGGAACATTTAACTTCTTTGCGTTACTTTATGGATATTTTATTTTACATTTAAAAATAATTAAATCTTTTAAAGCAGAAATTTTCTCTTTTCTTTTTTTTTTTTTTTTCTTTTTTTTTTGGTTGGTCAAATAATGCTGTCCCTGCTTCAGAGCTCCCCAGCTTCTTGTGAGCTATCCTCAGTGCTGCTCAGCCCTGAGGCATGAGCTGGAGCTCAGTGAGTTACTGTGCCTGGCTTTGGCCAGGGTCTGTGCAGGTACCCTTAATTCAAGGCAGGGTAATGCTGACTTAGCCAGAAAACCAAGCACAGAAGGTTTAATCCAAAGCCAGCTACGCTGCCCAGCTTTAGTTGTGCCAGGTACATGAGTTAGATTCCTAAGTTGGCAGTTTGTGTCCTGGGTTCCAGTGGAGCGTTCAGAGAGGCAGAGCACAGTTCTCAGCATATTTAGTGCCTTATTTGCTCTAAAGCATGGTCAGAATTTTCACACAGGCATTACAATAACAGCAAAAGCAGCTCAGCAGTCTGTGAAAGATAAGGATGAAGAAGAGGAAGAAAATGTAGAAAATTGCCCCTTGTACTGTGATTTTTAATGGAAAGTCGGTCTTGTAAAAAAATTGGGTTATTTTTTCCTTTTGCTAATGCATCTCAAAATGTTCAGGTTCAGGTTCTGAAAAAAAGTGAGGCTTTGGGTAGAAAAATCTCTGTTCGAACCAGGAAAAAATCAGGTTTGCTTGTAAAAATTCTTTGGATTTCAGTGCCCAAAAGCGGAGGGGAAGAACTTTGTTCAAAACTAAAGCATTTCAGCTTTCTGTCACTGAAAACCAAAAAGTTGTCATTGAATTTTTTGTGGTGAAAGTAATAGTTTCTAATCTAGTTCTGAGATTTTCCAGGACATTTAGGGAATAGCAAGCTGTGCTCTGGATGGGGACAGAGAAGGCCAGTTCTCAGCTTTGTCAGAGGTTCTGACAGTCTCTTTGGGTATGTCCACATGCCCTGATAGAGGTGACCCAGGGCTCTGCTGGAGTCAGCTATGTCTAGTTTGGTAGAAAATAGTCTCTTAATGCTTTTCTGTCTCAGTTTTTCTTCTGTAAAATGGGAATAATATCCTTGACCTCTTTTCTCTCCTTAATGTGTTGGTGCTCTCTGACCGCGTCTGTGTCTCTCGGCAAATGAGGTCCCATTTGTAGCTGCAGAGACATGGCTGCTGAAGGCTCCTGGTAGTACTGCTAAGGAAAGAATATATGTCTAAATACTCCCTTTTATTGAGATTTTTATAAGCATTTTGCTTTACTGGGAAAGATCCTCAACTATTTTAAATTTGGAAGGTGTCCACCAAAGTGACAGCAGCTCTACCAACTTACACCAACTGAGGAGCTTGGCCCCAAAGTGTGCTTGGGGGGAAAAAGTAAGCTTTTAGTGTAGGAATCCTTTTGTTAATACAATTAGCATATTTTGTGTTTACAGCATTTTTAAAAGTTCTGTTAAAAATAAATTCCTGAAGTCCTGGATAAATAAATACTGTACAGAAGAGTTCTCTGTAGCCACAAAGGTGCCAAAAATTATCAGTAATCCTCAGTCAGATGGAATGTACAGTTGGCAAGGGGATGGCAGGAAAAAGTCCTCACCAGTTCTGCCTCATATTCCCATACAATGAGAGAAGTCAAGTTTTTCTGTTAGTGTCTGTGATGCAGTTGAAGATGGGAGTGTTTGTCATTACAGAGACCTTGTTTTGGTTAAATAACCAGTGAAGGGCTCAGTTCAGTTGCATATTTTTCCATCACTAGACGTTGATTTCACATGAGCTGCTTTATTTTGTTAATGAAATTTGACATTCATTTCTTCTCCCTCTGCATTTAACTCAGTTTAGGTCAAAACATATACTATGCAAATGAAGAACCACAAGTCCAGCCCACTAGTGATGTGGTTTTAAAGTCATGAATAAAAATAAAAATTATTTACAGGCTAGTCTGGGGCAATATATGCCTTGAAAACTGACATCCAGCATCCTGGCAGCTGCTGTATGTATTTATTTAGGCTTTTACACTGCCAGAATTTATAACTGGGGGGGGGTGTTGGATTTTTGGAAAGTGACTGGTGATTTTAAAGGCCTTTATTCTGAGTGACGAAATTCAGACAAATGAAACTGGCGTGTGCTCCCTGCTGTCTGAAACACTGCTTTGTTTGAGCCCTGTGTAGTAAAGCTTCAAGCTCTTGAGGAACCCCCAATCACTTGTCAGTGCTGTGTATCTTGGCCCCTGGGCACAGTGCGTGTAAGTGGATAATGGGCCAAGAGCTGTTTTTTTTTAAAACTGTGGAATTCCTGCTTGGTTCAACAGGAATTACACCTGTTCAGCCAAAGGCAAACTTTGGCCCAGGAACTGCAAGTGAAAGATGCTGCTGCATCAGGGCACAGCCACCCTGAGCAATCACAGCCTCAGCACTGCCTTGTCTCAGAAGTACTGCATCAACACCAGGCACACCACGAAGATGAAATCACAAAGTAGTAAAAAAATGGGAAATCTGCTCAATCTGAGGTTCTCCAGTCAGTTTGACTGGATCCAGCCCTAATAAATACACTCCCTAAACGTTCCACCATTAGATCTCTGTGATGGCATCGTTCTGTGCCAGCAGAAAAGTCAGAAACACTTTCCTGCTTAGAAAAAACATCTGCTGAAAAGTTTAGTAGCTTAATTGCAAAGTGTGTAGAAATGTTTAATAGCCAGAAGAGTAGAGCTGTAGGAGTGACTGTGCCTGCATAGCACTTGCATCTTTTCAATTAGCCCTGAAGGTAGACGTGTGAGAACAGAAAAATTAAGAGACTGAAAAGATACGCCATCAATGCTGTGATTAAGCCCCATTCATACTCAATTTCTGACTGCTTTCCAGACCCCAAAAACATAAAGGCAAAGTCTGAACTATTTGAGGACTGATGCAGCTCTAGATTAAATTAATATCTACATTATAGCAGCTACTACTGTGACTGTCAAAAATTAGTTTTACCCCAGAGAGAAGGTACAAAGGAAACAATGGAAGGTCTTCTGCGTGAAACCCTGAAATCAGATCCTAACAGGCACACAGAGCTGTACAGATGTAACACAATCTAACCTTTTCATGTTTAGACTAAAGCACTTTCATTTAACATTACACTTAACGGAACAGCTTTAAACCAGCCACAAAGAAGTGACCTGGCATGTTTTGACTATAATAAGCATTGATTCCATGCCTATAAATTTTATAGTTGAATCAATTATACTCTGTCTTTATAGGATTAAGGAAAATGTTCCATTTCAAATGGAATTTTTCTTTTTTATTCTCATGACAGAGAGGAATTGAAGAGAGAAAAAAGAAAAACGAGTGAGCAATGCTAAAATTATTAAGAAAATGCCTAGAGTATTTTCTGCTAGAATAAAAGCTGTCTAGATAGAATATCTCAACCTGTGGAAAGATCCACAAGCACTGAAAATATTTCTTATTTCCCATAAAATGAGAAAATCACCAGCTGTGGTCCATCAGTTCCCAGAGCAGTTAGGAGCTGACACTCAGATCCCACTGCAGATGGGCCTGTGCCATCAGACTCAGCACTGATGGGAAGGGACATGGTTTTCCATCAGAAATAGGATCCTGGGCTTTGGGGAGAGCTCAGTTAAATTTTCATCTCTGCCACAAGCTAACTCGTCTTTCATCTGAAATGGTCAGGCCTTGTACTGTGTTTTTATAAAGTGCCCAGTCAAACGGGAATTTGAGTCTTCGGTGGGACTGAGCACAGAGCCTATTGATCACTAACTGATACAATTAAATTATCTCAGTGGAATGCAGTGTTCTCAATACTTGTGGCGTGTTGAGTGGTAAAGTTGCAAAATCAAGTAGTAGGGAAAAGCTCTGAAAATCTTGGGCTGAAGTTGAATGGAGGTTTTGAAATTCCTGATCATGTTACTATTATAAAGCAGACATAATTCTATGCAGAGGATTCACTAAGATCCTTCTTTGCAGAGGATTCACTAAGATACCAAAGCCTGTTGTTAGTCAGAGGTCACAGAGAAGCTCTTCCCATTGAACCACATCCCACTCTGGAGTGAAAATATCCACTTCAGCATGCTGAAGAGAGATTATGAAGCTGCTTGTGACAGATATCAACAACACAAACCAGAACTCTTCAGAGTCTCCAAAACTCAGACGAATTTGTGTACTGCAATAGTCTTTATTTACAAGTGCTCTGAGTGAGGTGCCAGTCCAGAAGTGCTAAAGACTACATCATATGTAAGGATTGAAATCATATCCTTCATTTATTAAAAAGCAACTAGGACACAATTTATACCTGAAAGTTTGGGGTACATGTTACAATATGTGTTCCTATGTATCCACACAAAACTTTGCTGAAAGCCAGTAAAATCTAATGTATGACCCAAACAAAACCAGCACAGTGAACTGTAAATTTTCTGGGTAAATCCTGGTCTGGGTACACACCTCAGAAAAGCTGTACCAAGAGCATAGACACCCTTTGGCTTTGCCCTGTAGGATGCAATGCAGTGCAGCATTTTCACAGTAAAAACAGGAGTTGCACAGACCCTGGTGTCAGTCCCTGCATTGCAAAGCAGTGCCAGGTCAGGGGACAGCAAAGCATCCTGGCCCAGAGCAGCTACTCCACCATGGGAGGGATCCTCTGGATCAACGGTGATCACACAGGAGAAGAGAAAAGGAGCCTCTGGCTGCTCCTTTGCACTTCCTGAAGGCCAAGGCCTGTGGCAAACACACTCATTTTGAGTGATGAAATGCAGATCAAGGTGCACTAGTTTATGATGTTTGATTTTATAGCTCTAAATTACACCTTTTTTCCCATCACAATTACTCTAACTACCTGACAAAACAGTGCCCAAGCAAATTTCCATAAAATGGGGTGGGGGCTGCAGGGGAGGGTAAGCAGCTTTTCTTGAAGGATACACCAGCAGTTCTACATCAGAAACAGTAAAATATCCTTGAGGCTTCTACAAACACTGCTAATGCCTTTTCAGTCATTTGGACTGTGGTTTAGAGTAGATGAGATTTTAAAAAATCTTCTGGCCTAAAAATCTGCAGGAAACATACTGATCTCTCTTTGCTTCCTTTGTTGGAGACAGTATAGTACAGACATAATTGTAAAATAGCAGCTATTCCATTTAGTCAGTCAATTTTTGTATATGTATAACCTTTAAGACCTGTTGATGCAGCCAGCATGTATTTAAGGATGCCCTTCAAATATTTCCTGTACTCAGGTAGGTAGTTCTGAGCAGGTGAGGATGGATTCTTTTTGTAACAGAATTTTATTTCACCCATGAATAGCCTGCCCTGGTTTGCCATCATTAGTAGCCTGATATGGGGAGTGATAATGCAACATTTCCCTGATTATTTGAGGGGTTATTTTTAGAATAGTAGCATTTATATAACAGTCTTGGTAGAGATTTAGGGTACAAAAAACCCCTAACCCAGGCTACAGCTATTAACCTCATGTGTTGTGTTTATAAAAAGCCACTTTAATACAGTGCTGTATAAAGTACGTATAAAAAGAAAAATCCATTACAACCAAGGGGATTTTCAATGAAGTATTAGCCTGGTAAGAGGGTTAACAAGGTTGGTGCTTTGCTTCCCTTCCCTTCGGGTTTTTTTTAAATCAAGGCACAACTTAGTATAAGCAGTTAATGTGCAACTTTGGTGCCACAGATTAAATTGTGCAGGCAAAAGTACTGCAGGGGTTTTGTAAAGACATATATTCAGTACATTGATACATATAAATAAGATTATACCCTTTCCCCTGTATTTGCATTAGCCAAGACAAGTATTAGACATCATAATACAGAATGGTTATTCAGAGTTCACTAATTATCGCTTCGTATCTTTAAATGAGATTATAATATGGCCAGCTCTGGATCCTGGTACAGCCTGACTGAATTATGCTGTGACACTTGGAGGCAGCAGAAAAACAGCCTGGGAAAAAAAAACCTCACAAAATATTTCATATCAAGTTGGTAAAAGTGTGTGTGTGCGTGTGTGCAGGGCAGGAGAGAAAATGGACCTTCAGCTCCAGGTTACAAAAGGCTGTTCCAGAGCTGGGACTCCTGGTGCTCCAGCTGGCTCTGCAGGTGCTGAGGGGAAATCTCAGCAGGCTGCACTAAACCTGTGGTGACCATCAAGGGTGGCTGCCTCCCAAACACTCCCACGCTGCTCCCATTACAAGGAGCTTTCAAGGACTATCCCAGAGATTTCCAATCCAGCTGAAGATGCAGCTGTGCAGTTGTTGTATTGGCTCTGAGCTCAATAGACCTTTCCCAGTTCTGGCCTTCGATGTTTGGAAAAGAGGATGCCGGCTGGGTGAATTTTTATTTTGTATGGGACTTTCATGGCACTGATATCTACATTCCATCCTTTTTTGGGGGAGCCTGCTGAGTCACTGCTGCTCTCCCCCTTTTCCACCTCTTACAGTTTTTTAACACAGTCACATCCCTGGCTCTTGGGATGGCAAAGGGAGCAGGTGGCTGAGTTTTCCTTCCATTCCCTGTTGAGCTACAGCCTAGAATGCTTAATGTCATGCGTAATTCACAAGTAACAGCACAGAATTCCCAGTAATTGCAATAAGATAGGGAAATAGAGAATGAGGCTCTGCATGCTCCCTATTGGAAGTTGCTCTACAGTGTTGCTCCAGGCTGCTGCTGAAGATGCTTCACGCCAGGGCTGGCTGCATTTCCATGATGAATGAAGCCACCCTGAGTCCAACATGTCTGTTTTGTTTTAATTCTGCAGAGCTCTTTGGAATCTTCTAGGATGAAAGGCACTATATAAGTGTGAGATTGTTGTTTTTATTTGAATTGGGAAATAGCCTTTCTGAAAATAGTAACTTGTAGATTAAATGCCAAACCAGGATGAGGCAATACTGCTTTGTACACAGAGAGGATTATTAGAAATATTTCTTTAGAATGATACCCAGAATGTGAATTACTCAACTTGCCAGGTTACTTATGAAACAGAAAAAGTTACAGAAGTGCTTATGTAACATTGTTTTTCAGAAAAAAATAGGTGGTGATTTTTCTCAGCAGTTCCATCTGGTAAATGGACTAATATCTTGCAAAACCCCCTCACTCCTTTCCCTCCCAGGACTCCTGCAAAGGGACAGACACAAAAGCAGATCTATGCGTTACAAAGAGCAATCTCAAATGGTTTGAGCAGGCAATCGGATACAAGAACAAGCTTGGACTATTTGATGGGTGAGAAAGGTCAGTTTGTTTTTAGCTTCTCTGCATATAAATCATCTATGAAAAAGTTTATTTTGCAAACGTCTTGAGCAGTACAAACAAGCAATACAAAGTTCAGTGATCTGGGGGTGGGCGGCAAGTTGGCCAAAAAGGTCTCTTGACATGCTTCATCCTTGTCACAGCAGCACTCCGTCACAGCACTCTGACACAATGCCAAATTATTCCCTTCCTGCCAGCAGTGATCTGCAGACGGTTGGCATCAATGCAGAGCGACTCTTGCAGTGCTCACCTCTGCTGAGTGCAGCAGTATTTATAGATTAACAACTGCTCCCTCTGCTTTTGGAAAGACAGGAAGGAAAGACAGGCTTAATATTTGGGGCTGAATTATTCTAGAAATGTAATTATTGTTTAGCACAGAAGGAAAAAGGCTTAGTCAATGCAGAGTATTCCCTTCTAGGCAAATATATGGGAGGTCTCCAGTGATACAAAGTTATGTTGTGCTACTGTTTTATCTGCTAATAGCATGTGCAATTTTGGGTACTGAGCTGACAGAGATCTCATTCAGAGGGTGTATAATGCACCCCTTCAAGACAATGCTTCTCGATGCTTATTTTTTTATTGTATTTTAAAACTTACTACAGAACAACAACAACAACAAAGAAACCCTCCTCCGTGGCTCCCCAGTAAAGCACCGAGCGGGTGTTTATGTCACTCCTTTAATGGGCATTTCTATTTTATGCCGTATTTTTAAAATGCATTTACAGATTTCTTTCTAATTAAATTTTATGGATGAATTTACTGCTCATGAAAGCGAACGATTAATAATAGTGGCTCGGGTCAGACGTAATGGGGTAGGCATTGTGCAAACTTCTCTTCATGGCTCTGCCAGTGCATCTCAGTCTGGACCACTTTTACCCTGGAGAGTAGGGCTGGCCAGTTGTGTGATGGTTGGGGCACATGGCGTGGCTTTTTCATCATGTGCCACCAAGGAAGAATTTCCCTCTAGAGTATCAGTGGCTGGCATGGTCCTGTAGTTTCTGCTGCTGACATCCGTGGTGCTGGCACTGGTAACAACAGGAGAACCCAGCTGGGAGCTTTGTGCTTGACTCCCATGCAAGCACAGAGGAGACCAACATTCCTGTCCCTTGGACAGGGGCTGAAACTTCAGGACCTGAATAATTTCAAGGATGTAAATATTTAACTGTCTTTAAGAGGAGAGTCATCTTTTTGAAGTCAAGCACATGCTGAAGTCATTTCTTTCCTGTGAAGCTCTAAAACCAGCAGAAACAGTAAGACAGGGGAGGTAGGAATGACAAAGGCTTGAGATAAAGTCCTAACAAACTAGAAATCAGCATATCACTAATCTGTCTATATTAAGGCATAACTTAGGCAGTTAATAAACAAGATTCCCTTGTTAGTCCTTACCTGCTATTCCTTGATAATCCTGTATTTTTTGTGCGTTCCGAGCAACTCAAGCAAGTACTAGGTCATTTATGGTACCATGACCTGAAGTAGCTATAGGAATAGCTCCATTTCCAGAAGCTTGTAATGCCCAGTGGGTTTCCCAGAGAATCCTTCCCAGTCCTGAAATGCATATAGATTTTCATGGCTATGATACAATTCTGAACTCACACTTTGGCATCTTCACAAATCTTGTTGATACTGAAAACATGGAGTTATACCAGCTCTGAAAGGTACAGGTCTGAGCTTTACTCAGCAGGATTTTTGAGAACATAGTCTTGAGTATCACTTTTTTGACACTTGCTGTCTCACAGAAGCCCTTTTATTCCTCTGGAAAGGAATCTTATCTTTACAATGATTGTCACAATGGAGCACTTCTAGAAAGCAGAATTCCCTGTGACAGCTGTTCCAGTCTTTCTTTCCCTATTTTTAGACAGTGGGCACATCCCTCAGCTGATACAATCTCAAGTAGCACTGTTAGTTAAATGTACATTTTCAGTAGCAAGAGTTTAGTCCCAATGCTTTAAACATTTCTTTCAAATACACTTTGACAGTCTTTATCGTATTCTCTTTACATGCCTGTTACATTTTTATAGAATAGGCCCTCTCTTCACCTCATACTTTCTATTAACAGTGTTCCCAGCCCACTTAATACTTAGCATTTATAAAGACTTGGCTTTGGGATTTGCATGAAGACATTAGAATAATAATTGGCACATTTTATACTTAAAAATATATCTCTCACTACTGTGGTTATGCAGTTTGGACACTTTTTTTAGGAAAAGAAGGCAAGCAGAGGCCAATAAATATTTATAAACTGTCATAAGAGTTTATTTGTTTTCTGAAAAAAACCCATTATAATTCTGAGTCTGCTACATAATTTCTTCAAACACTTTGTAATGTTGTAATAGATATGAATTACCATCAGGAGGCAAGAAGGGCTCTGGACAGAATGAAATGATGCTACAGTTATATGAAGAGTAATTAACTGCAGTGTGTAAATAATGCCTGTGCTGCTTGACCAGAATTAGCCAAGCCTCACACAACTCATCTGATAATGCTATTTGTGGTTTTAATTTTTCTCCCAGAGAGAGTTCTGGCAGTCCAGAAGAATCTAATGAAAAGTCTAATGTAAGACTAATGAGAGTCAGCAGAGATTTAAAGTAATGCTGGTTAATGCTGTGTGGTGAGACCAAGGATGGTTGCTGAAAAGTTTTTAGAAAACAGCAGCTGATCCAATAACATTGGAATAATTGATAGGTATTCCCTGGACACCAGAATCAATGCTGGTACAGCTGGAGATTGCTCATGGAATCAGCTTCTGCAGGGTGATAATGGAATTTGAAGTATGGACTGCACCTACACTCCTAAAACTGAGCAGAGGCTCTTGGATTGCAAGACTCCATTGGACCCCCGGTACACTCTGGGATGTGCTTCCTGCATTATTTTCAGCACAGATTTTAGGCCATATCATAGGGAAGTGGCTACTTAGAGATGGAAAATACAGCAATGTCTTCCTGACCGCAGACAGTTAATGTTAGGCCAAGTAGATATCTACAGTAAGTAGCAAAGTGGCTACCATAAGTGCATATTTTATAAATAAATAAATATGTGTGACATTGCACTCACATTTTCTTTCCCCTTTCAAAAATTTAGCCTTATAAACTCAGGATACCAAACAGGATTTTTATTTCTAGGACCTTATATAAATGACTTTCATGTACTACTTGAAATAATCTATCTCATTATGGTGAAACTTTATTACACATTGTCTTTAATTTATTCACACCATGTTCTGCAAGGCTGTCATTATGGAAATTGCTTATGAAGAATGCTCCAGTAGGCAAATGAAATGCCAGTTGAATATATTATGTAAAAGTATGATTAAGTAAAAAAAAAAAAAAAAAAAGAGCTTGATTGATCATATAATGGGGTTTTTCCTGGTTAAAATCACACTGTCTGCACTGAATTGTAGGTACACTTGTTGCAGAGCTCCATAAAGAACTTTCCATCGCTCCTTCTCCTGGCTTTCACTGCTGTAAATCCAATCTAAAACCTGGTAAACGAAGAAGGATCTTCACAAAAGAATTTAACACTTGCTCCTTGGGAAAGTGTAAAGAGTGACCATCAGATAGGACTTTGCAGAGAAAATATTTACCTGCGTTGATGTCTCAGGAACTGTGAAGAGCATTTTCCAATGAATAGTCAATGTTTGGCTTAAACTCAAGTGGCCCAACACCTAATTCAAGCTGGCAGGTTTTGTTGACCCACAGACCTAATTATTTACACTCTGCAGGTATTGTGACCTTTAAGAAGTACATTTCAGATTGAAGTAAATGGTTTTATGCCAATTTACGCCAGCTGTGGAACCAGTCCTTAGTTTTACACCCTGTTCTTAAACATTCTGAGTCAGAACAAAAGTACAAGGGTTCATGGAATTTAAGTAATTTCTGGATGTGCTTCTGGATCCATATCCAAGATATCCTTGTTTTAGCCTTCCATTCTGTCATAATGAGCTCCAGAAGATGTGTTCAATATGATAATTCATGCATCAGAAAGGAGTCATTGCTGTTTCAGTAACTCCTGTCTACATACAGCATTTTTTGTCAAGGCCCAGTCTACTGCTGGTTAACACCAGGGAAAATCAGGAGCAATGTCACCCACCTGGCTACAAAAAAATGAGAATCTTTGCTGAAGACCACACCTAAGGAAGAAAGAGGAGGGAGTAAGGAATACAGCAGCACAGAGCAAGTAAACTCTAAAGCCAGAAAGAGCACTTATGTTTTCCAGTGTTCTCTTAGTGCCCTGTCCACTGGACTACACAGGTGTAATTTGGAGGCTGAATTCAGTTGTAAACGAAATCCATGGAAACTCAGCATAGGAGAGCTAGCCAGAATATCAGGAGCAAAACTTTGTTGGTGGAATTCTTTCACCAAGTTCACAGAGCACTTCTGGAGTCCTTTGCATGTAGAGCACTTAACTTTGAAGTTAACTGGCCCCAGCCTCTAGATACAGACAGACAATTCCTTTTTATCCCTTGAGCAATTGTGCACCTACAGTGAAAAACTCCAGACAAATACATGGCTATTAGTGCAAAGAACTGCAGCTGTCCAACACACAGCAACTGGAAGGATTAGAGAGTTGTGGTAACTTTGTTGGTGACTTTGTTGCTGAATGTCACCAGATTCTGGTCAGGAGAATTTAATCCATCTTCTTACGAGTAATTGCAGTGGGGCAGATGAGAGCATTCCAAATCTGCTTATTTTAAAACTAAATTTCGAGAGTTCAAGTCTTAATTTTGCCCGAGCATTGCCGTGATAAGCTACACTTAAGGTGTTTTTAGCCCATAGAAAGGGGCACACCACAGAGTGAGCTACAGTCAGTGGAAAGATTTCAGGGGTTCCTGACTCAGTGTGTGACACTGGTGCTTTGAAAAATAGGCAGTGACAAGCACTAACTGCAACTGTCCTATTATTTTTCCATGGAAAAACACCAGTTTATCAAAGCAGATTTTGAATTTTAATTCAACATTCTGATATTTAGGAAGAAATTTGGATCAAAATCAGAGAAAAACAAAGAGTGAAAGGAATTGTTACGTCTACCCTTTTCAAAATAGAGAGGAAGGTGGTAACTGGGACAGTTACTTGGAACATGACTTGACTGGCTTCTAGTCCCTCTGATTCAGAGATTTAAAGCTTATACAGCAGCTGTACACTAATTATTAATTGGAATTGTTACCTTTTCAGCTTCTTCTCTGATTTTTGGGCATGAGAATTCAGACGGAGTTATTTTTGTTCTTCAGGAAAGGCTTGAGAGTCAGTGCTAATATTTAGCAATTCCTACAAAGTACAGTTCTTATTTCCTAACCTGGATTTCTGTCCGAAGCTCTCACAGAGCTGTCAGGAAGGGTTTCTGCACCCTTCCATCCCAGTTTCAGCTTTGAGTATGCGTAAGGCCAAGGAGCCCTGCTTGTATGGACTGAGATTTCTTAGCAAACACAGATGTTACACTGTACAGGAAAGACTAGACAATATATAAACGTTCTTATTCTTTCAAAGTCTTATTTTATCTGTTGGCTTTAAACTCACAACCATGTGTATGAGGAATTGGGTGTGCCAATCCCATTAATAATGGGAGCAGAGAGCTTAATTCTCTACAGACTATGCTGAAAATGTGCCCCCTAAAGAATACTGCATGTGTAATTGATTTGGGCTATTTGTTTGAACTTGCCAAATGGATTTCTTGAATATTTGTAGCTAGTTTTGAAAGCACTCCCATCCTCGGCCAGACACACAGGTTATTAAAGGATTTGATTTGACATTTAACAATTTTGTATATTAATATTCCCCACTTTTTCCTAGATCGACATAATCCTCCCAAATCCCAGCATCAACAGTCATTACACCAAAAGAACAAGATGTTGCTGCTGTTGCTGCATTGCAGTATTGAATTTTGTAGGAGCTTGGCTAATTTGGACAGATTTATATTCTGCCATTTCCTGAACTGTGAGCAGGACCTTGCAGGTTCAGCTCTTTGAAAACATTCACACAAACAATCTCACTTCATTACTTTGAAGGAAATAGATTCAGTGGTATCTGCTAAAGTGGTGATATTCTGTGACATAGAAAGATGTCTTTTTGCTCTTGGTCCTGGCTAAATAAGACTAAACCCGAGGTACCAAGAGACTGGTACCTGATGGAGATCTGATCTCAGATCTAGTGAAGTTTCCTGTCATTTTGAGCTACTCTGGATTTCAGCTGTTTCAGGAGAGAATGACAGCCAGAAACTTACTTTCAATTGATGTAATGATTGATAGTTCTTCCTATAGCCAATGTGAGCTGCAAACTAAAGGATTCAATATTTTTTCTACCCAACTTTTCCTAGGACTATTTCTGTGATAGGCCTTCATTCTATTTGGCAACACTAAAGTGTTTTTCCTGTCATCTGATTCCATGATCTCAAGCTATAAACTGGGTATTGCATCACTCAACAGATAATTCCATTGCCGTGAATTGGGCTACTCAGAAAATTTACCCTTCAGCTTCAGGTCTGGGTGTGATGGGATGAAGAGGATTCACTCACCAAGTGACTTCCTTATTCCAGTAGGTAGAGCGAGGATGGAATGTTGGCTCTATTTTAAGAGTCAGTAGCCAAAACAGCAAGGTCAGCACAGCAGGAAGATGTTGTAATTTGCTGCTGGTGTAAATCAGCAGTAACTTTCTACCCCCAAGAGAAAGTAATGACAGTGGTGAGTCTGAGGTGTGTCTGTGTGCCTGGGGTGAGCACCCTGGGTTTTATCTTCAAGACAGTGTGATGAACACTCAACCCCTTGTTGGAGGCTGTGCCTAAAGGTACAATATTCCCTACATGATGAACATGTATCTGAGCTGGGATTGGTGCTGGATTGAGTAACATGAATGCTGATCCTGGAGTCTGGATGGTGAATGTGAGTAGTGCAAGACAGCCTTTAACACTTTTGAGAAATAAGGATACCTGAAATTTTCAGTGGGAAGATGCTTAATTCATTTTTTTTTCTAAAGCCCTTGTCAGACATGCTTCAAACCCAGGCTAAGGAGCTTGGTTAGGTTAATTTAGGTGCAGCTGAGTGTTAGTTATAGCAGAAACCCACAATGAGTGAATGAAGTTAGTTATGTGTTAGTTAGTTATGTTTAGGGCCATCCATTTATCAGCAGAGGTTTATTCCCGTGTATCAGCCTAATGTTGACACTGTAGTATTTTCCAGACCTGATTGCATCTCTCAAGGCTCTATCTATGGCAAATGGGAGACAACAGTTCTCAGTCTAGAGAAAGGCCTGTCTGACAACCCCTTCCCTTGGTCCTGCTGCTCCATTTACCACACTGAGCACCTCAGGAAATCTTCCTGACTCCTTTTGCCTTTAGGTGTCAGTTCTGGATTGAGACATTGGGACCTTCTAAAGTTTATTCATCATATAAACCAGCAGTAACTAAAAATATACCTCTTCTTTTATATACCTCTTCTTTTTGTTTGTTTTTAATATGCTATCCCACTCTTCACATTTCTGTTGTGATTCATGGAAAGACCTTAAAGTCTATGATTCACATATTTTAAAAATCACCAGTGTAATGACCTTTATTTCCTAATGTGCTGACAGAAGTTGTGGTCTTGGTTGTATTTTGTAGTTTCCCCCTAGTAAAACATCTTGAGAGAAGTTGTGGTTGGTGTTGTTATGCAAAAGAGGACTCTCACAATTAGGATGACGAGGTGTAGCTCATTTGCTGGGCTCAGCAGGACTGAAAGGCTGCATTAGCAGCATAGGCGTTGGCTTTTCTAAGCCTGCACAGGACACACAATCCAAGTCTCAGTAGCATCACCCCAACCTCTTCTGCTTTCAAAGCAAATTAATTAAGTAGCAGAGAGAAATGGGGTGAGAGCCTAAAGTCTTCTCTAGCTGTTCAGCAATGTGTTATACTTTGGTCAACAACACATTGTACTTTTAACAAAACAGAGATTTTTTTTTTTAGTAAAAATACTGTGCTCTTTCTCATAGTGTTGGCTGCTTGCTGTTAGTGTTGGAACCGCATGGATCCCTAAAAGAATGGGAGTGGCAATCTGGCCATTGACTGTGAGCCCTGTGGGCATTGACTTGCCCATGGTGGAGGGGCTGACATGGTGCAGCGCCTCCAGCCTTCACCTTAATGGCATAGTTACTTAATCCATTTTCTGCCCTCAGCGGCTACAGCTCAGCATAAAAGTCACATTACGAACTTCAGGAGGAATCCAGAGAATGGCTCCAGTGTTGTGTTTAGGTAGGTGCCTGCCCCTGTTTCTGTCAGCTGCCTCTGGCTCAGTCACTGCTGTGGAGAAAAAGGATTTCCCCTGAAAGCTGCTTCTCCTGAGGCCAAAGCAGGTTTGTGACACTGCTGTACTGTGAAAGCCTGATACACAACAAATAGTATTTGTGCTTTACTGAGAAGACCATTTGGGGGTTCCTGTACTGTAAATGTTAAAGAGACAGAACTTCTGGGGAGGTGACGTTCCGTGATCTTGTCATATTCCACTCCACCCTCTCCAGGTTAAGATGCAGAATTGCAGTCTGGAAGGAAATTATTTCCCCTCCACAGTCTTAAACCTTTCCTCTGGGCTTGCATATTTGACTTATAAAAATCTTAAATTAGGCAGGAAAAGACAAAACTCTGAAACAAGGGAGCCCGTAGCTCGTCTTTATTTGAGCTCAGCTTATTTAGTCTGTTAACAGCCAGTCTCTGGCAGCAGCACTGAAGACCTGTCCCAGCTCCTGGCTGAACAGAAATTCACCCACCCTCTCAAACCCACCTCATCTCAAGCACTTGCTGTGCAGTCCTGCAGCAACACGTGTAGCCTGGACTCACCTCCTGAAGCAGGAGCTGTGCACAGGGAGAGGGTCCAGCCCTCACACCTCTGCCTCCTGTCCCTGCAGGGCTGCTCCTGGTGCCCTAACACCCGACACAATCCCACCCCAGGAAGGAGAGACACCTTGCTCAGAGTGCGGGAAGAGAAGCTGCCGGGGTCAGGCCCACTGTGTGAAAAGGGGTGAGTAGAGCTGCAACACTGATGTTTGTGCTTTTGGTCAATGGGGTTATTTTCAGGTTTTCATGTCCCTAAAACCAGTATATAGTCCTTTATTATTGGACAGTAAGTGGTCAACAGCCCACAGCTTAGGTCTGTCAGCTCCAGTGAGTTCCATGCACATTCCATAAATATGAATCATATAGTGAACTAAAAAAAAAAGGGGGAGGGGGTGATTTATGCTTATTTACTCTGTACAACTACAAACATCTGTGTAGAAAACAAATATGGACACTGAAGGAAAAAAAAATACTTCACCCTTTTCCTTCCCCCCACCCCCTTATTCTGAAACCTTAAAAAGACAAGCCATGTGGTCAACATCTGGAATGTATGTGGGAATTATTCAAATGAGCCTTAGTGGTAGTTGCCTTGTGCCAGGCTCCTGAAGTGGCAAGGAGGAGTGACAGCCACCACGCTGTGTACATGCCACGCTCTTGTGCACCACATCCACATTCCAGTCACCTTCTGGCTGCGTTTGCCAGTGGTGGCCAACGGGCCTGGTGGAACATGACTCTACCTGTTTCATGTCAAGTATATTTTGCGTGTGTTTGGCCATGTCTGTTCCAGGATCTCAGTGCTTCACAGTGCTCTATCTTTGGAGGGAGGGAATGGATGTTGTTGCTGGCTTTAGTTTGGTGGGATAACATTGAGCCACCTGAGCAGGGAGAGGAAGGTCAGTCACATGCTCTGTGCTGGAGCATACAAATCAGTGCTGCTCGTGAATTGAATTTGGTGGATCAGCACCACGAAAGAACAAGGGCCACAGGAGAGACACAGTCCAGTCACTGCTGCAGCTGCCCAGGCAGTGCCTGGGAGACTGGCACTGGAACGGCCATCAGGTGAAGGCTGTGGCCCTTGTGCTTGGGCTCAGGCTCTGCTTGCCTGAATGCACAGCCCAGGCTGCAGTTTGCCCTTTACCTGTGCAGCCAAGTTTGTAACAGCCCACCATGCTCTCATTGGTTTCGCTGAACTTGAATATGTATTTGTGAATACATGGATATAAAATACTGCATTTAGTATCAGCTACTTTGGGGTTTATTTTTCTTTTCCCTTGACTATCAGTTAAAAGTCCCTGCCCATACTTAAGGAAGACTTCGGCAAAATCTTTGTCTTCTTTGCTACTCTGTGAAGAATGGCAGAGAACACCCTGGAACTAAGCAGACTTTCCCTCCTGACCAGACAAATTTTGTTCCTTTTCTTCCCAAGTAGCCAAGCATCTTATAATTCGTCACCAAATCGTGAATGCCTTATTCACATCAGCGGTTCATTACATCAGTCATCCCGGCACTTAACGCTGGTGCCGGGCTAATTCTCTGCCTGTTAACTTCGACGGGGATAGGCGTGCGTGAGCAGCCAGGAGCCAGCCTGAGCGTAGCGATTCCTTCAGTGAGATCAGTAGTGACCGAAGCACTGGGCTTTCATCAGCGGAGCTGGCGGGGTGGAAAAGAGGCGTTGGGACGGCATCGCCACCGCGAGAGCGGGGATGCGGTCGGGACTCGCTCCCACCGCATCCCCGGCGCGGGGCGCGCGAACAACGCGCGGTGTCCCCGCGGCAGCGGAACCCTCTGACAGCGCCAAGGCGGTGGAGCTGCCCGGGACCCCGCCGAGCCGGGCCGTGCCAT
>VZRS01000702.1:379350-428188 GCA_013398055.1 Ifrita kowaldi
GGCGAGTGCAGCACCTTGGAAAGGCAGTATGTCTCACTAGTGGTAGGGCTGGCCGCCAATATTTTGCCAAAACTGTTTTTCAGTGGAAAATTTAATTTTTTATATATATATATTTTTTTTTTTTTTATATATTTCTTTTGCACAATGGAGATCTGCTTTTGCAGAAGAAATGTGTTTCCCTTGAGAACAATTCAGCCAAAATTTTAAACTTCTGTTTGCTCTTAGTTTCTGTTTAAATTACTCATATTTAATTTTTTTTTTAATACAAAGTTTGCATTTCTGCAAAGGAGAAAGAGGAGGAGTCATTTTCCATACAGGTCTATGAATTAACTCTCATAAAACCCCAGCCAGCAGCATGAGCATAGTTTTCTTTTTATGGATGAGAAGCCGAGAAGCAAAGAGGTTAAGTGATTTGGCTCCAATTCCTACAGGCACCATTAAAAGCTCCTGGCTCCCAGTTCTGTGCTCAGAATGTTAGATCGCATGACATATCTTTGTGAGGCAGTTAAATGCTTTCAGACTCCCTTGGATTTCAGCAGGAGGATCAGCCAGTCTACGGAGAACAAAAAGAGGGATGGTGCAGCCTCGGCTCACACAGGGCGTCCTCCGCAGGGCTGGGGCGAGGCCTGTGGACTCTCTGTCCTTTGCATGACACACCACACACCATGGCTTATCAGACAGAGACCTGGCACTTTCTTCTGGCCTGCCCAGGCAAATCTTGTGTCTTAAGATTGAACAGTGGTGGCTGATCCATGGACAGTGGTGTTTGTCCTGGGTTTGAAATCTAGTTGAGACCCAGAATTGAAAACTGGAACCATTGAATCTTCCTGAGTGGTGATAGCACAGCGTTACACCATCAGCCACAAGAAGTGATGGTAAGAAATAAAAGATTAAGTAGCTGACAAGGGGATTGAGGAGGTCATCTCAGTCATTCTTTGTTTAGAGCCCATGAGCTGAAGTGCCTAAGCTGTATTTCCAGTTTGGGTACTTTCATAATGTCTGAACATAGTTAAATCATAGCATTCCCACTCAAGCCATTCTACGATTTTATGTTTTCCTCCTACCTCAGTTTTCATATATGCTTATAAAGTGTTTCCAAGCCTTATGAGGGAGCAAGGTCTTACTGAAAGGAACGGTATTTAGCTGGGCAGAAGCTTAGGTCAGCCATGCTGGGGGGGTTTGTGTATTCTCCATAGTTGCAGGAGGCGAGATTACCTCCCACCTGTGCTCTGAGTGTGCACATGTAACTCCAGGGGCCACACCTAAAGTGAGGTTCCCACTGTGCTGGGGCATCAGTCTGGAGTGACCTGTTTATAGTGATTTCCACTAACGCGTCTCTTCTCAGATGTTTGAGAAACTGAATCACTTTGTATATTGACTGAGTATCTCACTGAGAGCAGCCAAGATGGAAAATGTTGCTTGGATTCTTTTGCACACTGGAAAACACAACATTTGTTGCGGGGTGATTCAGATCGTCCCACTCTCTGTATGTGTTGATGTTTTTACATTGAAGCTTTATTATCTTCATTCACGATTTCTCTCTTTTAGGACTTGTTACTCCTTTCCTTGATGTTCTTCTCTTATTCTGAACTAGTTACTTGATGAACCAGGTGAGGAACTGAACTGTAAGTTGAGGACAGTTCACAATCTTGCAGGAGCTACATAAGAAGCCCCACACCCAGTTCAGAGGCCACTGACCAAATCCTTTTATCACAGGAGCCAGTTCAATTCTTCTCCTTTCCCTTCAAAAAGAGATTGCTTTAAAAATACAGTTCCAGGGATGATAGCAATTTATTTTTAATTCAGAATAATTGGTTATGGAGTCCTTACAACTTTAGTACCAGGAGTTATTTATGAGCAACTTGAGATATTTTTTTGCTGTTCCTTAGCCACTTGTGGAGTTGATAAGTATCACTGAATATTCTAAATTTTAGAGGAAAAAAAACCCATACATTTTTTTACCAACACAAAACATCTAATCTTGTTTTTCTTTGATCTCTAATTTCTGTTTCTCCTCCATCAAAAAAATAACAGATATTCCTTGTTTTAGGGCCCTGTGGTCACTAATGGCCTTAACTGCCCCTCACCTGTGGCCTTCCCACACTCCGCCCATGGGTCGAGGATCTCTGTTTAAGCTCAGCTCTTGCTTGGTCAAGGCTGTTGAAGCGCTTCTTTGGTGTTCTGTTGTGGCTCTCTTTGGCTGTGGCTCTCACATTGTGGCCTTGCAGACTGTTTTCTCTGCTTGGTGTTGGACTTGCTGCCATGGACAGGACAGCACCTGACCCAGGTTACTGTCACCAGAACTGATCCTGATTTGACTTCTCAACGCAGTCTTGTCACCAGGGACTTCTGTAACTTCTGTGATGTGGATGCTTGGCTGAAGCTGGTGCTGCCTGGGGCCTGCCCTGCTCACCTTGCTCAGGCAGGACACGGGCAGTGGCTGGTGAGGTCACAGCCCCACATTCCTTGTGGAGCAGCCAGCCCAGTTGTTTCAAACACAGGGAAGTTGGGCAAGTGCTCATCTGACTCTTTCACTGCACAATTCTTTTTTTCTTCATAGTGGGGAGATAGAAAGAGTGATCAGCTAATGCTAATCTTGTTCTTTTCCTCCTCTGTCTGAAACATAGGCACTTTGATTGTTCAGAATTAAATCTCTATCAGTAGGAGAATTGGAGACAGACAGAGGCTACTTATGCAGTAGCCTGATAGGTAACCTAAAAATTACACTCACTTCTTGAAACAGTGGCCTGCTACCCAATGAACCAACTTTAAAACTTTTTTAGTGTCTATTCCTTTCATTTGGAAAAGTGAACTTTTAGTAATTCAGTTTTTAATTCCATTGAGTGGCCACATAAACTGACTCCTCCTAGTCCATGCTGCTTATGCTGTTTTGAATCACAGAGTTCATGGTGGTGCCACCTACTTTGCTGCTCATGTGAGAGGTTTGTGAGATTTTATTGTACTGAAATCACTTATATTATCAAGTCAGTTCAAATTCAGTAATTTTCAGTTTGAATTTTTCTATTTTGCAACTCAGACAGCAGGTGAACATCTTGGTCTAGATACACCTGTAGATGAACCTGAGGCTGGTATCTAACCATCCACTTTAAAGACATTTAGGCAGTGTAATATGTATCCTATACATTATGTAACATTTCCTGCAAAAGCCCATGTCATTTCTTTCATTAATTGTTAAAAATTAACATCATCAGCCAAGAAGCATAGGGTTCCTGCCTGAAACTGAGGAAACACAGGCAGCTGGAGTCACAGCACTGTGAAGTGGTGACTTGGTGGCTGTTACTGGAAAGTCACACATCATGTACTGGTGTCCATCACTGAAATACTCCATGAACATTAGTCCTCATAATCCCTCTTTCAAAGGCACACAGAGACAGAGCTAGTTTAAAATAGCCTGTGCTGTGCCTTGTCCAAGAGCCTGTATTAAGTCACTGGCAGATGCAACATGAGGCCAGGCTCTTCAGTCCTGTTACTGTGCACCCCGTTCCCCCTCTGGCATGGTGACCCTGTCCTGTGCTCCTTGTCCTGGGCAGGTGCTGCCAGCTTGAGCTGGAAATCTCCATACTGGGAGGAACTGGGAAAAAATCCTAAACGGGGAATTGGTGACCTGGATTTGTTCCCGTTCTTTGACATATGATTTCTTCAATTGCTGATAAAATGAGCCTTGCCATCTCACACCAACACAAATGGAAGGAAAATGACGTTCAGTGTATTTGAGGAAGAGGGCAACGAGGAGCACTGCCCCAAAATATTACTTCAGAAGTTTTGTGGGAGTTCGAGCTTTGGAGTCAGGAAAAGGCAATACATCTAGGCTTTCAATTTCCTTTTTTTTTTCTTTTCAGCATGCTTTATCATAATTTATTATTGCTGAGGTCTAAAAAGAAGTTGTGTAAGTGGCCAGGACTTTTTCTGGTGAAAACTGCTAAAATTCCCTGTAATTTGAGCAGTGCCATATTGATTGGCATGGCCTGGGCATGGTCTCTGTGGAATTCAGTGGACTTCCTCTCGTATCCAAAGCAATTTTGGTTGGAGATGCACTCTGATTTGTGTATGAGGTACCTGGCAACGTGGTAATGAACAGCTTTATAAATAACTCTGCATTATTATCTTTATGTCTTAATACTAGTATTGTTATTTTTATGGTACTGTAATGTTTATTATGGCTATTTTATGGTGTAATTTGATTAGTGTGTTACCGTAATATCACATAGAAAAGGGGAGGGCATTCCTGTCATACTTCTGAACACTACCCCTTCTGTTTCCGTCTGAGGAACCCAGAGCCCTTTGGTGATCATTAATTGTCCCACACCATATAAGTGAACTTAAGCACAGAGAACTTAAATAATTCCCCCAAGCCCACACAACAAGTCCGTGGCAAAGCTGAGAGTTAGACCTCAAGAATCCTGACTCCCTGATGTCTGTGTTAACCACTAGAAAACATTCTCATCACAGGAACAGCAGGTATAATAGAAATGAAGATGCAGGGGTTTTTTAGGTCAGTTGTAATTAGAACACTCAGTGTTTTACAAACCCTTTAGGTTTCCTGTTTAGGGCTTGATCAAACCGTAAACTGCTCGTTTAAATAAGCTCCAAAAACAAAATGTACTAGGAAGCTGAGGAGCGAGGAGACAACATTTAACAGCAAACTTATGTTTATTGCTCATTTGCTTTCCTTGCTGGGATGATGCCTTGTACTCAGATTAAATATGCAGAGCCAAATTTATCCCTAGGGTGTAGTTTTTTTGGACTCTGAATGACACCAGGGTGAATTTGGCACATTTACACTTAAAATTATTATGGGTTTTACGAATATTTGGAATGGTGTCAAAATGTTGTGGGTTAAATTCTGTTCTCAGTTCCACCAGTGCTAACACAGGTTAACACCGTTCTGATCTGGCACTGGATTTACAGCAATGTAATTCCACTGGCCCAGCCTTCAGCTGGTGTGAATTAGTTTATCTGCACTGGAATGCAGGCAGCTCAGCTGCTTTACACCAGCTAAGAATCTGACCCACATTTAAACAGAATTACTCCTAAAATACACAATAGCAAATGCAATGTGAATTAGGTCCCCTGTGCCCCTGATTTGCTGTGGGGAAGCACAGCTGAGGCTGGTTCTGCAGCTCTGGTGTGCAGCAAGCCAGGCTGGTGTCACAAACCTGAACCTGACCCCCACTCGCTCTTGTGATGCTTTTTAAGTTTTAAAATAACACTGCAATGTTACACATGCTGTGTGTGTGTAAATCATCCCAAACTGCTGCAAATCATCGTCCATTCTCCTGTTTCAAAGCAGAGATTGGGAAGTGCTTGGTGATATTTGGGCTCAGTTCAGATATTCCAAAGCTTGGATGGATGGATTGTTTTGATTCTTTCTTTGAACTCCTTTCCCACCCCTGCTAAAAGAAACAGATCCACTCAGTTCAGCGACAGACAAGTTGGAGACAACGCGCCACTGCCCTCCCCAGTACCACCCCCACATGCCAAATTTGCAGACATCTGCGAGCTGGAGCACAGTGCTGCAGCAGGAAAGAAGTGCTGGTATTCCTGGGATGTACTGCCTTTAGCAGTCACAAATGACTGAAATTAACCTCTCTTCTATGGGCCTTAACTCGCTTTATGACTGGGGGTCTTTGGTTTTATACCACTCTACAGAGGTGCCTTTGCCATGCTAAAGATTTAACTAAATTATAATGAATGATCCTCACCAGCACTGTGCCCCTAATTAGAACAAGTCGCACAGACATATTGTCTCCTTGATTTCCTCTGTTACATTTCTCTCACTCTCTTTCTCTGCCTGAGACACATGGGTCCCATTAAACATTTAGCATTTAATGTGGTTCCCTTAAATGACTTCTCAAGTTTTCAAGTTCCATTTAGAATTGTATGTTACTCTCCTGACTGTGGTTTTGATTTTGTTATGTTTCATGCATTTAGCCAAAGCAACTGCTCTTCTCTCCCCTCTAGTGGGGAGCGGCTTGGGTCAGTGGAAGCTTGTGTTTAAGTAGTACATTTCATAGTTATCCATACAAATCTTTACATTTATATATAAAATAAGGAGATTGGGGAAAATAGCTCCTCATGATTGGTAAACACAAGTGTGGTAATTGTGTGATGTTCTCTCAGTGCAGTGCAGTTGATTTGTCAATGAAAACAAAGCATCTTTAATCTAGTGTCATATTTCTATCAAGCTCTCTTTGTAAGTGGTTCTGTAATACACAGAGTTTCTTATTAATCTTTATATATTTCCAACCAAAATATGAACTATTGACAAAAAGCTTTTATAACACGTGATGAGATGTACAATGGGTATTATCCTCACTGATTATCCCTGTTGTACATCTGGAGTGCTGAAGGACAGATTTTGCTGTTGACTGCATTGTCTCCAATATACTTCCTCAGTAGCTGCTACAATGAGAATTCCAAATTGTCCTTTCAAGAATATTGAGTCAAGTTCAAGGTCTGGACCCTAATCCTCAAGGTACTTTGTGGCCTTTGCCCAAGGTGTTTCATAAATCTTGTCTGTGCTGGTCTTAAAGCTTGTCTGTACCACGGTAGTTATTCCATTTCAGATCTATGCCTGGATAATTATTTTGGAATAAGAATGCCTTATTTCCCCCACTCTTTCCTCATTTAGCTTATGCTCCTCTGAAAATGGTACATGCTTATTTGAAGGAAAAGGGCGTTCTTAATTTAAGATAAGCATCTTTCCACACCGTGTCATTAACAGTAAAGAATACCATAATAGCATAACTTTGCAATGGATTTCTGTGCTTCTGGTTACATAAGTGGTGCTGTATGAAGGACCCATGTCTGTAAAGCTGTTGACTTTCTCAGCACCAGATTAACCCTGGTTGCTGTGTTGGGATTGTGAATCCAGAAGCATATTCCTTCTCGTTAAAGGCATTGATACCCTAGTCCTGATCCCATTGTTGCAGTATTTTAATGGTGGATTGTGACAAGCAGTAACAAAAACATAAGATGTAATTTCAATGACAATGTCTTGCTGCTTAGAGCCCCCAGCTGTGAAATCAGCTAAGATTTAATTATGGTGGCTTACCAACACTGCTTGTTCTTTAGATAATTCCTAAAAGTTTCTGTGATGTATTGGCTTCCAGGGCTAAGCCACAAGAAGTTTGAAATTTATCTCTGGCGCTGAGATTTAGGTTTCATTAACAGTTAAGCCTTCGTCTGGAGTGCTGATGTGTTCTGCAATGGGGGACTTGGCTTGTTAGTGACATTAGCAGATTTGTGAGCCCTCCAACATGTCCATGGATAATTGTGTTTCAGCCTTGTGTTCTTTACTATAATCTGCTGTCTGATAATGGGTGACAGGCGAGATAAGAGGAGGAAACGTGCCAGGAAGATTTCATTCAGTCTCGTACACTCTACCTGCAGCTGCTGTTTCCTCGGAGGTGGTGGCTGGCTTGGCAGCTTCTGCTTTAAAGCAGAGAAAGCCAGGATTGATGACAGACTCTTTAATGCCTTTCCTACCGGCCCCTTGTGGAGACTTTGCTGCAAAGAGATATCACAGGTCTAGGAGCTGTTTCTGGAATCATTCTTCTTGCCATAATGCAAATGAGCACCTTTTGTTTCTATCGCAGCAATGATCACTGTTTATATTGAATAGAGCTCTTTGAAATTCCTCTTGACAGAGAAGTTTTCTGTTGATAAATGCAGTTTTGCTAAAAATGAAATGTTTCTCCAGGGAGGGCATCAATTTTGGAAAAATTTTCCATGGGAAAGTTAAAAAGAAGTATCTTGGGTTTTTTGAGAGGAATCTTATGAAGTTGAACTATTTTGGTTTGACTCCATAATTTTAATTGACATCTAGATTTTCTTTTTTATACTAAGGCTACAAAGATAGGTATTTAATACCATAAAGTTGCATTAGTAGATTTCATTGTTTCTATGTGATTGTAATAAAAAGATTTAGCTAATTCTGAAACTTGGAAAGTCTTAGAAATGCTGGGTTGTGGGGGAAAACTGAAATTTCAATTGAGAATGAAAACAAATTCTAAATGCTGAAATTTCCTATTAGAAGAAATGCTGGTTTCTGAGTGGTTCATGTAGTAAATGCAGACGTTAATTTCTCTAGCTGATCTTTTAATTCTTCATAGCTCTGCAGCCTCTGAAAAAGCTTGTATTGCATGAGAGCAGTTCCTCAGAAAATATTATGATAAATATTTGCCTTTCTAAACTATAGAGTCACATTTCTTCATCTTCCCAGGCCTGTTTCCTACAGGCCTTTTCCCACAATACTGATCATTTGATTTATATAAATACCTCATGACTGCTGCTACTGTCTTTGCAATACATTATAATCACAGCTGTGATTATAAGCACTGATGTTGGGGTAGAGATCAATTTTCTTTTATGAACTAAAAAAGGTGACATTTTAATTTATGAATTAAAAAAGGTGAGAAGCCAATATCCAGACTCTCAAAGACTCTTACACTGCTTTGATTCTGACTTGCTCCATCGTGGTCTTCTTGTATGATCTCTGGTGAGGAATTAACAGCTCTAATTTCCTGAGCAGTTCATGGTGACTTTCCAGCAGAAGCTCTGTGCCTCTCACCCACAATAGCCAGTGCTGAAAAATCCTGATGCATGTAATTTAAAGGGTTAAAAATCAAGGAGGCAAAGCACAACCAACAAAATGCCATGCCTTTGATTTAATAAAGAGATAATCCTCTTTCTATTAGCTACGATAATAATGACTCACCAGTAGTAAATGAAGGAATATACACAGAATGACATCATGTGAACAGCACAGTGTCTGTGGGACTTAAAATGAAGAGGATTATTCCAATATATCAGTTCGGAGCCTAAAACTGGCAAGGATGGATGTGGAGTAAAATTTAACTTAAGAAATGTTTATTGAAGCACTAACATGAGAAAGGAATTATATAACTGAAGTTATTAAAAACAATAAGCTCCTATTTCAAAAGCTTTAATTTTGGTGGAATAATATACACCCAGCTCGACATAAGGCTGTAATTCTATTGAGTCATTCCAATGACATCAGGAACCACAAGAGGGGATGTGCTGCGCTTATTGATGTCTGCAAACCACACCCCATCCCCCGGATGGAATTACAGCCTCCATCTTTCCATCTCATGCTGGAGACTGGAGTCTCATCTGGCTCTTCATGCAGAAGAAATTGCCCTGAAGGCCATGGAGTTGTTCTGGACTGACACTGATGGAAGGAAGAGGAGTTACAGCACTGGTGGCTCATAGTTCTCAATTTCCAGGCCTCCTGCTTCTAGGCAGCCCATCAATGTGCTTTATCACACAAGAGTTTCCAAGTCCTTCACATGGATCACAGATTATTTAAAACAAATTACAAACCGGAGCAAATTAATATTTTGTTTATAAGGCCTTCATCTGATTTTTACAGAAAAATGTCTTGATTAAGTTGATTTTGTTGGTCTGTATTGTCCTTGATCACCCCAAAGATTGCCTTGCTTGCATGGAGAGGGAGCTGGGGAGTGGCTGGAAATAGCCACTTTGTCTAATTTAGGACTAAAACAGTTGTTTTACTGTACTCTGAGCAGAAAGAGGTTCCTAAAGAGAATGATACAGAGCAAAAGCTGAGTAAAATGCAGATGAGATGTTCAAGCTATGAGTTGCATACCAGGAACAGGTGACACAACTGACTCCTGTGCCCCTGGTGCAGCCTTGGAGAGGTTTCTCTGCAACTCTGGTGGCCCCAGTGGGGGTACAGCTGTGTAGGATGCACACCTGAACCTGGGCCCACAAAATGCTTCTGAAGAATCTTGCAGCCCACCTATTTCTCTGTCAGAAAGTGTAGATGGTATCACTTGTGTGTTCCTTAGATAACTGGGCTAGATACCAGTTAGGGTTTACTCATACTAGGCTTAGATTTAATCTTTTACTATAACAAGTAAGGAAACACCATTTAGATCCAACAGGCCAAAGCTCCTTCTATTCACTGTCCCTGTATTTGGATACTAAATCCTGAATATCTATTTCTGGTAAACTGAATTCCAGCAGGGAGCAGAAGAATAACCAGGAGGTCAATGAGATTCACAGCGGTGCCACTAAGGACGTGTCCAGTGAGCCCTGCTGGTGTCACAGCAGTGCTGGGGGGAGGACCCGCCCTGCTCCATGACTCAGAGGGTGCTGACAGGGTATCTTTTATGAGGCGTTGGAAATATTCTGGAATCTGCTTCCCACCCCAGTCCAAAGGAGCCCAGATTTGGTGACTTTCCAGGCACGTTGCAAAAGACATCCATTGTCAGATACCCAGAGAAGGCAAGGACATGGCTCTGCTCCTCTGCCCTGGGAGCGGGGTTGAAATGCTGGGGAGCTGATTTCTGGTTATTTACTCTGTGCTGAGACTCCTGGGCAGACAACTTCATTACCTGAAAACTAAATAGCAAATTTATATAGACCAATTAGGGAAACTAGGCAGTAGGGACTTCTACCTATGGTTTGGGATAGGAACAATTTTTGCACTTGGGACAGAAGGAATTGTTTATAAAATACATCAGAGTCTGTATTTTCCCTGTGTTTTTCTTGTCTTCCCCACCCACCTCTTCTCAATGAATGTAGAAATATTTTGTTATCTTTCAAAGAGCTGATTTCTTGGTTTGGATGTTGGTCTTTGATAACAAGTTTCCAAATGCCTGCTTAAATTTACTCTGTTGCAGATTGCAGGAGAAAGGCAGTTACTAGATGAAGCCACATCAGTTAAAAAGGTGGGTAAATAAATGGACAGGGAAGACGATGTTTTGGAGCAGAGCTGTAAAACTTCTAAGTAGGGTCATTTTTCTAATTATAGGATAGTGGCTGAAGACTCCAGTGCCCAGGCAAAGGATGAAAAAAACTATCCAACTGAATAAATAAATCTCTTAAAGAAAAAGATAGTTGTCTGCCAAGAAACCTAATATGAAATGTTGAGAGTGCAGTTCTGAAAAAGATTTAATTGGAGATATACTCCTAAGAATATGTAAATAGTCTTTCCATTTCTTAACTAAAAGGAGAAACAGATGCCAGTTCTAAGATCTGAGATCAAATATGAAAAGTACTGAGGCCTCTAAATGTCACTTTGAAAGTATATAATTAGATTCTTATCTCACTAAGAGGTTGGCCAGTAGTTTTTCAGTGAAAGGTATAAACTCTTTGGATATACTTTACAGCAAATGGTTCAATCGTCTACTCTAAGTGCAGTAAAATTCAAACATCTAGATTTTAAAATGTAATTTAAAAATTTAAGTGGCCTTACGACAGAACAGTGATATGTCAGTGTTGACTAGCCAGTTCTGGTGCTCATTTGTTGGGGCCTACTGATTGGGGATCCAGTGTCTTTTTAGTGTTTGGGTGCCCCAACAGTAAAAATTTCAGTGATGGTTTGTGGACTTGATTATGATGTCAGTTGCAGATAGACCAGTGAATTTGGGTAAAATAAGTAAATCCATTTTTATTCATTCAAGGCCCCACTACTCAACAGAATGTCAATCCTTACAAACGATGGACAACAGTTCCATAGGACTGGGGGTCAGTCATTAAATTCCATCTGGTTTTCCCCTCCCTGGCTGTGGTAGGGACCATCCAGGAAAACACTGAACCATAGGGTTGGAATTAATTTAGCCAAAGGGGATGGCTCAGTCACTGCCTGACATTGCAATTTTTCATTTGCATGAGGACATTATATAATTCCAAAAAAATTAGTTAGTCCACTATGCCTTCATCAGCCACCAACAGACTGAGACACGGGTTTATTTTGTTTGTCTGGGGCAACCACTCTGACTGCAATTCTACTGAAAGCCAAGACATAAAATGATTGTGACATTTCTGATCCAGTAGGAATTTGTAAGTACCAGAAAATTCAAGCAACTTTCATTCCACAAGTCACAGGTTCAGGTAGGAGGCTTGGTCCTGGGCTGATTTTGTTCAGTTTTGATTACTGCAATAAATCTGAAATTAAACTGAGCTTTCCAACACTGAGTTTCCAGTGATTCCAGGCTAGATTTATGGTTCTGGGAACAAACCATACAGTTTTGCAGAGATTGTGGTGTTGCCATAGAATCATAGACCTAAAGAGTCTGGTTCAGTCCCTCTGCCTGCTCTAAACAAAATGAACTCCACCTAAATCCCTTCTAATCAAATGCTTGTCTGGCCTGTTTTAGAGACCAGTAATGGTGATTCTCCCTCAATGTTCATAGAAAAACACCTAGAAAATGGAAACTACTCAGACCAGCTCCGTTGGTACACCCAGATGTACCTCATGTTATGTGTCTGTGACCCATGCACAATGAAACCAGATCTTTCTTGGATTAAATGTTTCCATTTTGCTGTTCAAAAAAACTTAAATGAAACAGTTTGTACAAAATGATGGGGGTAAAAAATGGTTTCAATACATTCATTTTCCTTATCTTGGGGAAAATCTTGGTTTAAAGCTTAGAAAAATCAGTACTTTCTAGTTTTTCCAAAGAAATGTCCTACTGTTATGAAATTGTGACAAAATGCTGAATTCCTCAAACCTGAAGTTTTCCAAGTGTTCCTAGCAGAAGGTCAGCATGGTGCTACAAGGGGAATTTTATAGTTTCCTCTGCCCATGCTTGTTCTGCTGGATGTTCTTCAAAGCTGCTTCAGAAGGACAAGGAAAGAAATGGCGAGTGAACGTCGCTGTCAATAAAGCCAACAGGAAACCTTCCCATTGCCTTCTGTTCACTCTGTAGCAGACATGAACAGAAAAGCTAAGGAGGATTAGGGGTGCATCATTCTCCTGGGTTCTCCTTTGTGGCCTTGTTATCCCCAAAGCCAGACTGAAGCCTTACCCAGAGGCACTCCTGCCTCCACTCATCCTGCTCTGTGCCAAACTTCTGTAAATCCACACCATCGTCCCAGCGTGGTGCTCCACTGCTGACTGTCCTCTTTGGAATTAACAATAAATGTTTAGCCTGGCCAGGAGAATATCTGGGAGGGGTTTTTCTTTCTGTGGGGACAGTAGCGCTGGCCCTGGTTCGGCGGCGCCGCGGCCAGCA
The DNA here is from genome assembly GCA_013398055.1 of Ifrita kowaldi. Classification (NCBI taxonomy): domain Eukaryota; kingdom Metazoa; phylum Chordata; class Aves; order Passeriformes; family Cinclosomatidae; genus Ifrita; species Ifrita kowaldi. The sequence goes on from VZRS01000702.1 coordinate 392,379, forward strand.
CAGACGGGTTGGCATCCCTGCAAAAAAAAGCATCACCTTTGCCTTTGCTGTCTGCCTCCACACTCAGATCTCCCACACGGTCCTGGAATGTGCCTCTTGTCTGCTACCCGGCTGGCTTGGGAGGTTTTGAAAAGGTTTAATTTAGCTCTCATTTGAGTCCCTTTGTGCTGCCAAAAAATCTGAACTTTGGTTCCAAGCAGAGCTTAGGAATCCTGGTTCCCAGGAGAAAAGAGGACGGGAGGACAGGGGAGAAGTTGTGCGTTTTAAAGAAGAGAGGAAGAGATGACACCAGATTTTTTATTTTTTTTTTTTTTTTAAGAGACAGTTTTTCTGTGTTCTCATCCGCACCGCGCTGTGGCGGAAGGTGAGTGACCAGCTCCAAAGTTTGGGTAACAGCGACACTCCGTGGTCAGCTGGAGCCGCCCGGCTGCCCCGGCCTCTGTGGCTTTTGTACTTCGGGGGTGACGATTCTCTGACACGGGGAGATGTGCCAGGGTGCGCTCCGAGGAGCACCAGCGTGGGCCTGTGTGTGCGCCTCTGCTTCGTGGCATCCCCAAGAGCTCCGGCTGTGGCTGGAGGATTCCCAAGTTATTCCCAAGTGCTGGGGTGTCTCTGTTATGCTGCAGCCTTGCCCCTGGGAGCACAGGGTGTGGTGTGTGGAAGCACAGAGCTGGCACAGGTGGGATGCCCAAGGCTCAGGTGGGCAGTGAGGGTCTGAGGACATCAGGAGTGTGAGTCTCATTCCACTGTGCCACAACATGGGTGAGCACATCTACACAGTGCAGCTGGGAGCAGTGTCTGGCCTACAGAACTGCAGAGCAGAATCAAATTTACGGCTTCACGGACAAAGCAGGGACCACTGTCTGGCCGGGTGTAAATCACCGTCACTCAGCTGAAATCAATACAGTGTTAGGATATCTTGTGCTGTTATTGGAAGTCTGGCAATATTTGGTGCATTGCTTAGAGTCCCAAGTCCTGTCTCACATGGATGCATAAAAATCTCAGCTTTCATTTCCAAAAAGCCTCGTACTTCTGGGGAAAATCTTGATAATGTGACCCAAGCACTCTGTGAGGACTTAAATATCTGGAGGCAGATGGAACAAAAAAATAGAAAATAAAAAAGGGAAGGAATCCACATGAGTTCTCTGCTACACTTTCAAATTTTCAAAATAGCCTCATTATTCTGGAGGCCCTGGTGGCCTCTATTAGCTGGGTTGAAATTAAATTTAAGCATCTTCAGTGTCTTACAATTTGACCTAAATTTCCTTAATACAGTAGCATGGGTATGGCAATAAATTCTTCTTTCTGCATATCCCATTTCCTATTAATCATCCCCTTTTAGACCCCTGTTCTCCCTTTTCAGTGATGTTAGTGTATTTCCAACTAAAACACAGCAGCTTTGATCTCACTAGCTCAGAAAGAGACAAAGTTTGTAAATTTGTAGCTATTGATATTTTTTCATGCATCCCAATAACTCGACAAACAAGACACTTCACGTGCATGTAAGGAGCAATTACACAAAGTAGCAGTCACAGGGACCACAGTTTCAGGAAGGTATTTCTTTCCTGTCTGTTTATGGCATCTGTGGCAGGCAGTTTAGAAGCTGTCAGAGAGAACTCTGAGGATCCTCAGAAGACCAGCAATGGGACATTTCCAATGATCTTGTGACCTCAGATGTCAAACACAATCAGGCTAACACCCCAAGCAGTGAGCTGCACAGAGCACAGAGCCGCAGGGTGAGTTCTGCAGCCTGCTCAGCAGCCAGTGTTCTTCACTCCTGAGACAGGAGTGGCTGCTAGGGAGGATGCACAGCAGGATTTCTCCAAAAAGAGTTCTGTATTGCTGCTCATGACTCTGCTCATAGCTGCAGGCTAAGTTACGATGGAAAGAGCAAGAATAAAGGCATTTGTGTCTAGAGAGATGTAGTTTCACTGTGAAAGTCATTAATGCACTGTGGCAAGGGACACCAGTGGCCAAGGACTGTCAGATTTTCAAGCTGACTGCAGTGAAGGATGTGGAGGTGCCACTCAGGCTTACACTGGAGATGTCAAAAGATCTTGGGCAGCTGGGGACCTAAATGCCAGGCATATCTGAATGGTGGTTGAGTAGAAAATACAAAAATCTCAACTTGCCCCAGAGAGGTGTTAATCATCATGAAGATCTCTCCCCCCATGGAATGCAGATTGCAAGGATCCAGTTTGCAGATGAATATTGGAACTGTACTTCAAACTTTTAGACTGTCTGATATAAACTATACTATGCAAAATTTAAGTTTATACTTTGCTGAGAATTGAATCCCTGTTACTGACCACTTCCAGATGTGAGAAATGTTACTGATCCTTTGGAAGTGGTATAAACTCAGACTATGTGACATATACTGTAGGAAGGTGAAGTGCTGCAACAATCTGCTGCTGGATGAAAAAGGGAGCAGAGCAAACATCTGGGGAGGAAGGGAAACGGGATGGCTGTGTGGAATAACCAGCTGAGGAAACACCCCATATGTTTGGGCTAAAATTGAACTATCCTCAAAGATCTTTACTTGGTTCTGAAATGAGGATACCTCAACCTGAATCTGTTCTATGACAACGATGTAAATAATTACTTTGGAGACTTGCAGTGATAGAAGGTGGAAGTAATTAAAAGGAGAATTGGACCTGCTTGATGGATAAAGAAGAGCCCCAAAGTTTCAAAGGAGCAGAGAACAATACTTTGTGTTTCCACGTCACTCTTCATTTGAAGTTCTTGTGTGCTCACAAACAGTAATTAAGCTTCCGAACAGCTACTTTACAGATTACCAGAATAAGGTGTAAGGAGATTAAACAATTTGTCTAGATTGACAGAGTGAGTGTAAGCAGAAGGAAAAGCAGGAAAACATCCTGCTCTCCTTTGCAGGAATGCAGTCACCAAAGTGCTGCCCAACAGTGAAAATCCATTACTTGTTGAAGCAGCATCCCATGTGATTGACAGACTGGTGCTATTTCTGTGTATATCTTATGCATTAAATTAGTTATAAATTTCATCTTCCAGGATTATATTAAGATTGGCAAATAGGCCATCAGAGGCCTGAAATGCTTATATTGGTACATTCAGCTATTGCACATCCCCAGCAGTTCTCAACAGCGCTCAGTGCCTCCAGCTGGGTGACCTCAACTCATGTTTTATGAAGAGGAGAGTAGGAAAAGAGCATTCTGAGAAGGGGGCCGAGCTATCACAGTTTTAGCTCCATAGCCCAGATGCTGCATAAACACCACTCACATCTCATGCTTCATTAATTTCTTTTGTAGATTAATCCATATTTGCATGGAATGCTTTAAACCTATCTGCACTGATCCCACATATTCCCCACACACCGTGCAGCTGAGGGCTGGATGATCCCAGCCCATCAGCAGTTCTGGGAGCCATAGGATGGGAGCTGGCCAGCAGGTACATGCACGTGGATGTGGAAAAGGCACAGGCATGTGACTTCCCTGTTGCCTTATTCATGAGAGATCCATTTCTGCAAAGTCATTGTAAATCACCATCATTCTGTTCTGGTTTGATTGCCCATTTCATTCCTGCTGCCCTGAACACCCTGACTTGGAGTGCTGTCACACCTAATTAAAGCTAGGTGGGTGAAAAAAGTTTGGGCTTCAAGTGTAGCTAAACATCTTATATTCGTGCTGGGGCCAGATCTTAAGCTGCTGTATTTCAGCAAGGATGTTATTCTATATCTGCTGAAGACATAGCTTCTGGTTTTTGATTAGCCAGAGAATAGCTTCCAAAAAGCCTGGGAATATAATATGCTGGGAATTCTTCACAGACTGTTTTTCCATTAGAACTGGCTGCCAGCCTGCTTAAGGAAGCTGTCTGACATCAGGTATATCTTTCCTAGGAAGTCTCTATTATCTGATACTGGTATTATTTTTGTGCCAATGATTGAATGAAACTGTTCTGTTTTTATTTCAAAATGAAACTATTCTAATGTAAAAGCCCTGGATGGATAATATCCTTTAAGTCAGCTGGCCAAAACCACTTCTTTTGTTTTAAACAAATTAACCTACAATTGAAACAAAAGTTGTGACAGTCGAGAAAGTGTAGTCCAAAATAGCTCACAAGTTACAGAGAGCTAATCAGGCAGGTGTCTGAGACAGTGGAAGTAAATACTGATCTCATTCACACTGCTCTGAACTGAGAGCTATATGATAAAAGTCCTAGGAACTCCTTCGATCAGCTCCAGCCTGAGCTCATAATCACCAGCTATGGAACAGCAGCATTTGGCTGCAAATTAAATCTCACATCTCTGTAAGAAAGCACCCTGTCCAACTGCAGCAGGGACTTCAGCAGCAAGGAGTATTTGGGGATTGTTTTTTGTCACTGACTAAAGTTGAGGGGAGACTGATGAGATGTTAGTCTGAGACACCTCAAAGGAACTGATTTTTGGAAATCCTCAAACTATCAGGCTGTTCTCAGGGCTGGCTCAAGTTAGGCACCTCAGAACGGGCATGCAAAATCACTAGTCCCTTTTAAAAACCATCAGTCTTCATCTGCCTAGCAGGCAGATTGGAAAATCAGACTAATGTAGAAATATTAACTGTGAAAAGCCTTGAAAGTTCTACAAATCTAAAAAAGGTACTTATTAGTGGCTGTAAAATCTGTGTGTATAGTGCAGGACTTCTTCTTCCACCACGCAGTAGAACATGCTGTCCTTAGCTCCCATCCCCATGAAACTGTTCATATGCTGTATTTATGAATAGCCATTAGAAAAAGCAAACTGTCTTTGCAATTTTGGTACTCAGCCAGCCTGCCCACTTGCCCTTATTCTCCCAGAACTGCTGCTGACTGTGCTGTGTTGCTCTTGAGGATGAATTAAGGCAGAAAAGGAAATATTTCTGATAATGATGAAAACTGAAAAGGGCTTGGTTTGCTTTAGAACTCTGCTCTAGGTTGTTTGGGAACCAGCCCAAATGGGCTTGAGCCACTCACACAGATCAGTTTACACACACTGCTCTCAGTGGCACCTCCTAACAGGACTAATTAACATCAGAGAGATAATTTATTAGATATTTGACTTCACTTTGCAGTTACAGACCATGTAAATAAGAGTTACCCTGGAAACATGTTAAGAATGACTGTGGCACGTTAGTATGACCCCACTGTACTTGCAGATGGATTCTAGGAACATGTAAAAAGGTGTTGGAAAATCCACTGCTGGAACTGAGTACACTGTGATACATTTATTCAGGAGTTGGATTTTGTTCATTTCGGTCTCTTTTACCTCCTCCCACTCATTCTACCTGTGACTCTCATCCTGGCATTCTGATGAGCACTGTAAAAATTCACGTGTTGGCTTTGAAAAGCAAAATTATTTTACCCATCTGTGATGATATTAACATCTACTAAAAACTAATGAAACGGGTGGCATTATGATGTCAGGAGGAGCAGAGCCAAAGGTGGTTTTCTGAACGGAGACTCTGCATGAATCTCTCCAGACTGCCCAGCAGTCAAGGAGATTATATTCTCAACTGTTAAAGCTGTTTACACATACCAACCAGCACTGACTGCCTCTTTGTGGCAAGTTGTTTACATGAATTTATTTTGGGAAAATTCCATTAGACGGGACCAAGATTTCTTCATAAATCGTTGAATTTAGCTTGTGTACTGATAAAATCTGGTTAGTCATTTATTCTTCTGAGCAGTGTTTAGTTATGAGTGTTCATTATTTGTGAGGAGCAGCTTACATGGGTAATATAAAAATAATGGATTGCCTATGGCTGTTTTCACTGGTGGATATTTTACTCTGCTGGGAAAGATGTATTAGAAAACGACCCTCCTTACCAATTCAGCTAATAAAACAAAGGACTCATTAACTGGAGTCACAGACCTAATGTATGCTCTGAATTTTGCTAATTTAGCCAGCAAAAATCTCCCAGTGAGACACTGAAACCGCTTTGAAAGTGGTCCTGCAGATCTGTTTGCTGTAGTCTGTGGCTGTGTCCTCTGGAGCAGTGGGGATCTGGCTGGGGTATTGCTGCTGCTGCTGCTGCTGCTGCTGCTGCTGCTGCTGCTGCTGCAGTGCTTTGAGTCAAAGGAGTCGGTGCTGTTGGATGGGGCTGCAGAGCCCTAATTTCATGCAGCAGCACAGAGTTTTTACAAAGTACCATTTACCACATTGCAGCATATACAGAGTTTGGGAGGGCACAAAATTCATTCCTGAGTTTTGAACAGAAACTTACTCTTGGTCTGCAATTTCAGGTGAATCCACAAAATGTCTGAAAAAACAACTCTCTCAAAATTCTGTAATTTATAAAGCATCTTTCTGCTGACTTGAAACTTCTTTGCTAGCATTTGCTACTTATATAACAATAGATCCTCACTATGCTTTTTAAAAAGGCCCAAAAAGCAAAGCCAGGTTCTAGACATCAGTTTTAATACAAACTTCTGGCAGGACCAGGATTTTGATTTCTTCATTTCAAGCAAAGGGACCAAGGTCAGATTCTTTGTCAGTACAACTGGAATAACTTCTTTATAACTGTCTGCATCAGTTTACACTAACATGGAATTTGACACATTGCCATCAAATGGAAGGTGACTTTTCATCCTCTAAATTCACAGACGTATTAATCCAACACTGAGGTTTGGCATAACCTTTAATTTTATATAGCACATTTCTTCTCCAAGTGCCTCACAAATATCACCCAAACGCAGCCATGTCTGGTAGGAAAGTTAGAAACATTCCTCACTGCTCACCAAAGAAGGCAACTTAACGCCTCCTGTTATTAAAAATAACATTAATTCAGAGAACCACAGTTTCAATTGTGTTGGAAATATTCAGTCACACAGACTGAACGGCATGAAGCTCAGTTAATGAGGTGTTTAGCTGCTCCTTCCAGAGCAACTCCTTCTGTACCTCTGCTTCAGGCACTCTCTGTGTCTCTTGGATGATTCTAGATCTTTACCTTGAGTTAATAATTTGCAGATCATCTTCAGAAGTTTGCTTATTGTGATGTCCAGTTTCCATAAGGACAAATGGATTACACCTCCTGCAAATAAGGCTGTTGCCACTAAATGACAGTAAACAGTTGGCAGTAATGCTCAAGGGCAAGCAATATTTTGTTATGGAAGAAATATTTCTGGTGAATATTAGGTATTTTCTACCTAATCTGGTGAATTTCTTCTTCCACAAGGTTGTATCTTCACCTTCACCAGGAAACCTAATAGGCAAGTTATTGTGTCTGCTTGTATGTCTGAGTCCTAAAGCAGGACCTCTGAGATCTTTCTGTGTGTAAGTAACTCAGATGGAGATTCAAGTCATCCTCCTGAGACAGAAGAATAAACACAGAATCCTGCTCTCTAGACAACAGGAAAAGGTTAGGACAACACAGGTGGTTGATAAGATCTGGATTAATTCAGTCAAATAAAAGGTTTTAAGACAGACTAGCAGAACTGGAGTCCGGGTGTTTGTCGCATGTGCAGGTGAGGGGAAAATGCACAAACAACCCTCGAGTTCCCATAAGCTCCTTCCTCACACATTAGGCTGTGGTGCTGATTTTAGGGCTGCCCTTTACCTTTGCAGAGGCAGTGGCATCAGTGGATATTAGGAAATGGAAAGTGAGTTCCACATGTGCGGGTCCAAGTGGAGACATTCGCTTTGCTGGACTGCAAGCTGCCACACACTGCTGATGTTCAGAAGGACTTCAATTTGCAAGCAACAGCTTTATTTCGCAGCTTGGGTTCCTGAAGGACTCTCTTAGCAACCCTCCCCTGAGAAATGCGCAGGATCAGAGTATCTCCCAGCCAGCTCAGCCCTAAACTCTGAGTGTTTGGCCCATCCAACCTTTGGAGCTCACCAGCCACATGTAAGCATTGGAGCATCCCTGGAAAAGCAGATGTGGCTGAGGCTGAGCTTGTGTGTGAATTGGACTCCAAAAGAGAAACTTCTCACTTAGCACAGTGTGGGAAGTCCTTGAGCAGCAACAAGCTTCAGGCCAAGCAGTTACTTAATTTTTTTTTACTCCTTTATTGATTCTTTGCTTTTAAAAATATAAAAAAGATTCTCAGACCCAGTCCTCCTGAAAGCACTGATGGGTCCAGCCGCAATGTGGGCAGGATTTACATGAGTGCCTCCACAGAGCCTTGCCAATGCACTGTTGTCCTGGCTGATGCCTTCTCTTCCAACCCTTGGCCTCTCCAAGGCAGACTCCTCCAAGTCAGGAGGAGCTGAGACGTGTTATTAGGTGGTTTGGAGCTGTGGATCCTTGCCTGCAGAAAACGCTGTGCTTGCCTTCTCCCCGACCTGAGGCAGTGCTTCCCACTGGGCTTCCAGAGGCAGAAAGTGGAGCACGGCTAAGTGTGACTAATAGGGAAAGGAAATGGTGAAGAAGGGCCGTGTTCACACCACTCACCAAAACACCCTGTGGCAAGGATCCTGCCTGGGAGTTCCAGGGGATGTTCTGCTTTCTACAGCATTAGGAAATGATGTGGCTCCAGCCCGTCTTGGGGATAAGGATTCCCTTCGCTGGCTGAACGTGGGGACCTGTGTCTTTATTTCTGTTGCTGTGCTGTGCTCCATGGTGTCCAAACCCATCCCAAAGGACAAGGAGGACCACTGTGGCCTTCCCTAGGGCTGGGAGGTCGAGGAGATCCTGGCTGTTCTTCCCCTGACAATGCACATGTGCTGGGGCTTGCTCTATCTAGGTGCTGGGCAGGGGCTCAGAGGCAGCATGTCCAGTGACCCCAAACACAGAGAACTTTGGGTTCTGCCTGATTTTCTGTATGGCTTTGGGAAAACTCCTTGGCATGGCCACTTCTCTTCACATTTTTTGCCTTTTACACAATCCTTAGGGATATAATTGCTTGTACTAGAGAGGGGCTACATTGTTAGGAATGCTGAGGGATTAAAGGTCATGTTCTTCAAGCTGGAAAATCTCACACTGAAATGAGTAAATCCAGAAACTGGGACAGTTTGATGTTTCACCCAATAGATAACTTTTAACTGATTAAAATTACAAGATTAGGGAGAAGTTTAGTTTCCTATAAAACAACCAGAGTAAAGATAAGTAATTAGAGGAAGGCTATCTATCAAAAAAAAAAAAAAAAAAAANAAAAAAAAAAACCACCAGAACTCACAGAGAACAGTCTCCCATACGGCTAAAGGCACAAGCTATAAAATAGATTTTTTTCCCCCTTCACAAATCATTTAAACATAAGTAAGAAATCAGTAGCTCCCTCTTCAGAGGCACCCTAAGGAATAAAAATGCAGTGAATCATGGGTATTTTATTACTAGTCTGTGTGTCTATCTGATGGCAAGCATCAATGGCTTCCCTTACACAGGGTGCCCAGGGGGATAGAAGAATGCAGGGAATAGCTTACTAGTTTCTGTGTCTGTCTGGTGGCAGAAATCCATGTTTTCTTATAGAAGACACTGTGGTAATGCACGGGCAGTCTTTCAGTGTGTGTGTGTGTGCCTGGCTTTCTGGTAGCCAGGCACAAAGTGGGATTGAAATGTTGCCACTCAGTCACGGCTGCTGTGCCAGCAAGGCACAATTTTGGGCTCAGCCCCTCACAGCAGACGCAGAAATGTTTGCCAGGTAGGTCTGTAAGGGGAGCCAAGGACAAGCATTAGGAGACTGAGAATGCTGAGGGGAATATCCAGAGTTTAATAATAGAAACAGATACTAGATACTCCTAGATATAGGGGTTTGTTCTGACGTGTGGGATGGAAATATGGGTAGAAAAAATCTTCTCAGGCAGTGGTTGATGCTCTGGTTTGAGTGGCAGTGCAATAAAGTATCAAACACCAGCCTTAGTGCAGCTCACTGGTTTCTGAGCTGCTTCTGGGTGAATGTTGGCAGCATTGCAAACCCACAGCTCCCAATATTTGACTCCCCATGTAACCTGAACCTCACAAACAAGAATAGGGGGTCAGAGAGGGCCAGAGCCAGCCAATCCCAGAGGAAGAAATTTTTTACCCATCATGCTGAGTGATCTGTTAAAGGGCTTATCTCTGAAAATGGCTTTATTTTACCTGCATACACTTTCAAGAGGGGCTGTCTGGCAGGCCATGAGCATCATCCAGGGATCTCTCCATAAATTCCATCTGAGCTTTAATGCTTTGTATGGAAAGTTAACCATGTTATATCTACACTGAGGTATAGATACACACACCTGAGTATCTACACAGGGAAGAGTAAAGATGTACAGGATAATTTTAAATAGCTGATGGGGACAGAGAGCAGTCCAGCCCTAGGATCATTTGCCCTACCAGCACTACTCTTTCTCAGCCTTTCTCCTGCTGGACTCATGTTGCTCTGTCAGCTCAGTAATTTCCAAAAGGGGCTCCTGTCTCTGCTTTACATCTCAGTGCAACACCCAGACATGCACCAAGTCTTGATTTAAAGACTGTAAGGAACAGGAATCTTGTTCATCCTTAGATAAGATACCACAGTGATGAACTGCCCTCATTGTTAAATTTGTGCATGTTATTTCTGGGTATAGACACAGTCCCTAATGTTGACATTCTCATCTTAAAGGGAAAGGGTTTCTAAAGACCATGGCTGGTGCTCTTAAACCTCTTGGCTGCTCTTCCAAAGACTGATGATTTTTTTCTGATAATAGCAGTGCTGCAAGGCCTAGGCAAGAACAGCTTTTTTCTCCTCACTTTGCTGCATGCATCTATTCATCATTTCCTTATAGCAAAACATACTTGAAAAAACAAGCCATATAAAATTTTGTTCCTCTAGTGATTTATTTTATTTTCATGGTGTCTGGAGACATGATGTACTCCCATCTTCTCAGAGTGGTTATTAGCATCTGGCCTGGCTATTTCTTGTGGAAAATCATAAAAATATTTGGTGAGCAAAAGAGAGATGCTAAGTGCTTTGGTGGTCTGATCAGGGAGGGTATTTGGGAAAACTGCATGTTTTGTCTTGAATGAAATGACTGAGCTGTAGCCTTTTCTGGTGGCAGAGACACATGAACTGCAGCAGAGTTTTGTATTTTTCTTTTCAATCATTCTTTTCACTTATTCTGTCTGAATGTTTTGCATGAAACTCCTCACTGGAATGTTTTCAGTTTTAAACAACTTGCGGTGCTTTGGTGAAGGGTAAATAAGCATCCTGACAAGGCAACCATTGGAGCAGCCAAGGGCAGCTGAAATTTCGTAAGAGAGTTGGAGGGTGAATAATTTCCAGTATCGCAGAAGATCAGGAGACATGGATGGTGGGTCTGAGTCAAAGGACTGGAAATCTACCTCAGCAGGCTCTGGATCAGGCAAGTAAGAGAAGAACTGGCCAGCTGGGAGAGGATGGCTTTCCAGAGGAAATTGTAATGCTTTACATGTAATTGCTTGGGCAAAAAACAGCTGTAATCAAACCCCATTAGTAGCAGAAATGTCCTTTTTCCAAGTGTAATAATAAACATTGAGCTTATAGGGAATTAGAGGTAACCATTTCAGTGAAAACATGCATCATTAATTCAGTTCTAACAAGAAAACCAAATTTTTCTATTTTTTTCAGTGGTTTCGGTCTCTGCAATTTTTGAAAGAAAAACAGCTCAGAATTTTCACGAATGCATTGAAATCAGTAAATGTGAAAAAACAAACCCAAGAAGTTACCACTGAAATTATACTAATGTAAGACAACAGAAGCCTAAAGTATTCAGTTGTTCAATATCCAATTAACACCTACAAAATGAAACCCAGGAATTATAACAGATTATTAGAAAAGCTAAATCATTTCACTGAGCCTGCAGATAAACTATACAAATTCTAATAAAATATTTAAGAAAATGGCAAAAAATAATGTTCACTATAAACACTCTGGGACATAGTTACTTTCATAGTGGTGTATGGAGAGGAATTTTATGAATAGCCATAAATCCCTTGGGGACCAGACATGGAATTACTATCACCAGCATTGGAATTGGTGTTGTTATTGCAGTGACCTAAAATAACATTATGCTGCTCTTGGACACCTTGTAGGAGACCTTGGATCTCAGCATACCCTGATTTATTCTGCTTCTATGATTTCTGCAACAATATTGGCTGAAGAGCTCAATTCTTCCTTTGGGCCTTGAACTGCAGGCTCTCAGCTGATTCAGGGTAGCACTGACCCACAGTTTTGTGTAATAGCTGTGTGTAATTGCTGAGGGAAGATGAAATTCCAAGTTGGAAGCTCAGACCTTCCTGTATCTGCCAGTTGTAACCCAGGGAGAAGATACCTTAGGGAAAGTACAAAACTTGCAACACATAGTCAATTTTTTGCCCGTGTTCTATATCAGTCAGTATTCCACATCAACCCCTTTCCACTGCAGTCCCCATTTTCTATCTGTAACTAATGTATGTGCATACACATGTGTGTTTTGATTTGCCACTTCATTTAACTCCTCTGTGCTAAGAGAAACACTAATATTTATTTCAGAGCACTGTAAAGCTTTTTTTCCTGCAGTGTCTGCTCTCTGATTCCAGGAGAACACTGTCATGTGAAAGAACCTATTCAAAATCCATTGCATTCCCGTCCTTTTAATTTATGCAGTCAAATTTATACTCTGACTTCACATATCAGTTCTTGTCTGCTCTTGGGTTCATTTGCTTTCACAGCAGACAGAGCTGCTAAAGTAGCTGCACACATACCAGCCTTCTTACACTGGAATGATATTGTCCCTTGGTGGGTTTCCCTATAATTGCCACAGATCCTCCCAGAAATTCTGGCAGAGCACATCACAAGTTCAGCAAATGCGAGACGATTGGATGATAAAAGCCTGTTTGTGCTGCTCTTAACTCAGCAGGAGTAATAGCTGATTCTTCACATGCCCAAAATGAAATTAAGGGGGCTACTCACAGAAGTCGTGGTTGCACGGTCACTTTAATCTGGCATAAATCTGGCTGCTGCTGAAAGGGGCTGTTCCACTCCTCTCCACCCCTTCCTCTGCACCCAGTCACTTCTTTCACCCACTCTTGTCTGGCACCAGTGTCTGCCTGGCTGTGCAATGTGTTTGACCACAGGATCCAGCTGAGTATCAACTCAATTACTTGAATGCTTTTTTTTTTAAAATCAGTTTCTTGGGGTGGCAGAGGCACACGAATGCTTTTGCTGGGGTGTGTGTGTGCAGGAGTGGGTGTCTGGGGGAACAGGGAATGGAAGAACCACTTCTCCAGTAGCAGCCCAGAGAGCCATTGAATGATGGCCTGATTAGACCAGCAGCATCCAACCCACAAAAATGAAACTATCCAGGCAAGGCTGCGAACATCTCACATTCCTTGGCAACTCCTCTTCTCCTTTCTCATAAGCACCTTCCCATTTCTCAGTAGCCACTGGGCACTGAGGTTTGCAAGCACTTTTTGTCCTAGGAATCTCTTTAGCAGTAAACACAGTTATCTGTGTTGCCTTCTTTTCCCATTTGTAATGTCTACTCTCCCCCAGCAGCACTACTCCCAGCATGTCAAATTAATTCAAATTTCTTGTTGTTCTCTTTTTTATTTTCCTTTTACCACAATGTGCATGCCATCCTAAACTTTTCCAGAGACCAGTCAACCAAAGAAAAACAAGGTATTTTTCCAAATTATCCAAACAATGAGCATTTCATTTCTGAGACACATCCCAAAGACCATTTCCCAGTTCAGTGAAATATTGTCCTAGTTCTGTTGGGCTCAGGGGCAGCACACAGTTGAGTTGTCCCAAGAGCAAAGCAGTGCTGTGGTTGTGGCTCCTGGGTTTCCTCCTTTCCAAAAGAAGCAGTCCGTGTTCGCATTGTGCTTGGCTCCAGCCGCGTTCCCCTCCTGGCTGCCTCGCTGTGTGAGGGGTGCCAAACCAAAATTCCTCAGCTCCCCTTCCCAGCCCACCCCTTCCCCACCCATCTGTGTGGGAACGGGGAGGCCACTGCCGGGACCTGCCACACCAGCAGCCAAGGTAAGAGAAGAAAGGGAAAACTCTGTCTGCCAAACTCTGCCACAAGAAAGAAATTCCCATATCCACTGCTGTGGCTGGGCAGGTTCAAACCCACAGCAATGGGAACTTTTGTAGCATCTGTGGCTTTTTCTTTACTGTGATGGAAAAAGCCCCTGTGTGTGGCACATTTGCACAAGACTTGACACCAGAATGTGCTGGGAAAGGGAAGCATAAAAACCAGTAACAGAACAATAAAAAATGTAGGTTCATCCTGGAAAGACAGAAATATTTCAGGTCAGTGTTTTGCATTTGTCCATCCTCGTTTCAGTAAGCTGGTGGTAATTAGTGCCGGTTGCACCTTCTGAATCCAGTTGTCTGGTGCAAAACAGCCTAAACTCCACAAGCTTCATCCAGTGCCACTGTTTCAATTGTACTGGGGAGAGTCCGGGACTTCTATCCCCCAAAATCTGCCCATTCCAAAGAACAGCAGAATTGGGCTGTGAATTGTTACACTGGTGCATCACAGTTTTTCCCCTGCACAATGGAGAGTGATATGTGGTGATGTCCATGGAGTCAGTGATCTGTCCAGCTTACAACAAATGAGGGTCTGGCCATTAAAATCCCTTGTTGGAGGAAAAACCTGTGCTGAAACAAGGTTTTATTTTTAGGTGGAACCTCCAAAGTCAGCTTGGTAGGACTTGCCATGAGGAGTTCTGCCATTCTGCCACTGGTCTGAAATACTTGCACTGTGAGGATAAAACTGAAGATGACAGTAAGGTTTAAAGCTTTATGTAACTATGCTCTGAGATAAATTATACACATACTTTAACAAGAGGTTCTATAAAACTGGAGTTTTCTGCAGGGAATTGTGGTTTTAGTCAAAACACAAGGGAAAGGTTCTTAGCTTCTTTTTTATTTTACAAATTTTTAGAAGAAATGTGGTCTTTCTTGCCTTTTTTTTTCCTTTGGTATCTTGAGATGATTTCTTATTTTTTTAATTGCTCTGGTCTGCTCTTTTCCCTCCCTGCTCTTGGAGATCATTTCTCTTTTTTTGTCTCAAAAACTGATTGCACTTGTGTCATCTCCAGGCAGGTCACAGGAGGTACACTGAATGCACTCTGGATATGTTGCACATCTGGTTTATATCCTCCTCCCCTGAGCCACTTCCCATCCCACAATGCAGTATTTCTGTATCATTGCCATACATCAAAGCACAAAGAAGGACACACAGACAGTGGAGCTAAGTGGACACAGTACATGAAACACAACTAAAAACTCAATTAGTTTAAAACAGCCACTTCTCTTTTAAGCACAGTTCCCAGTTTGTGCAGCAGAGCAGTACCAAACTGAAGAACTGCAACACAATGTAAACTTCTCCATGAGGCAAAAAAGGCCAAGAAACTCAGTGTTCTTGGTTTTCTTTGCAACAACCTTCTGGCATTTGTGTGTAATCCTGAGAGACTCATTTTAGGGACAGAAAAAAGAAATTTCTATTTAGACAGAACTTGCGTTGGTCTCTCATTTTTCATGATACAGACTAAAACAGGGGTTGCTATACTACCTGTTATTTGTAGGTCATTTCTCAGGGACCCTTGAACCTGGGACTTCAGCAGAGGGGTAATGTCCTGTAGATGACAAAGGCAGTGGAGGTACCTTCAGATTGGCATCCACTGTCCCTTCTCCGTCAGTTCATCTGCTCTCCTCTTAGGAAATGGGAGAATCTTTCTTGGTCAGCACAGGACAATAGCTCTGGATCAGTGTGAAAGGACTGAGCCAACAATAATCCCTGAAGCACCACCACTACAGGCCAGGACATCCTCAGAGCACAGGAGAAAGAAGCACTTTATGCTGCCTTGGGCTTCTCTGGGTCTGGCAGAGTCTCACTGCAGAAAGTGTTTGTCCCATAAGCAGGTTTGGTTTAGCAGTCAGCAGCAGCAGCAGCTTTCTAGGGGTTTGTCTGTAAGTTTGAACAGATCTTTTCTCAGAGCTGCTCGGTGTTTCAGACTTCTGCAGTGGCACAAGCCAGGCAGGGCTGCAGCCATTGCTGGATGGGATGAGCTGAGCTGACACATTTCTGGGGCAAGCAGGCAATGCTGGGGGGCTGACAGACTGACTGACAGCCTGACAGACTGACTGACAGCCTGAGGGACGGGCTGCCTGGCAGCACCAGAGCAAGCAGCTTCATGAGGGACTGGAGCACGCAGCCCCTTGTAAACTCCTTATGAGTCTGCAACATCACAAGGCAATCCGGCAGCCCAAAGGTCAGCTCTCGTAGCTGAAATCTCTGCTTCTATAAACTCTTCGGTTTAGGGAAAAAAAAAGGTCCTCTGAGTATCAGACCTGGGCCCTGGACAGTTGTGACAGGAATGGGAGCTCGTCTAGGCACTGCAGGGATGGTACGTGCTGGGAAGAAGGGCAGCACCAATTGCCCATTGTCTCCACCCTTCCATCCCACCATCCCCCCAAACGTACGTGCACACCTGCCCCTCCACACAGCCGGTTCCGCTCTGATTTGCCCCTGGATTGAATTAAGCACAAGGATCAAAGAGCAAAGCTGGGACAGTTTCCACACAGAGCATAGACCAGGGCTCTGTGCTCTCAGAAACCAGCCCTGTGTTTGTCCCTGCTGGCCTCACCTGATTCAATCAAAACACAGCCCAAGGTCTGCTGTTCCAGCCCCAGCGCCCTCCCATCACACCCCTGTCTGCTTTCTTCCCACTCGGACCTCTTCCAACTTTGCCCAATATGCTCCAAAATGCCAGGAAGTTAATTTTTTTTTTTCCCCTCTTGAGTTGGCATTAAAGTTGGAAGGAAAGGCATTTCTGTCTGGTCAGAGAGAGGGAATATCTGTTCCAAATGCTTTTAAAATAGGCACATCAAACTTTATGATACTCCCTCTAAAACAGTGGATTCTATTTTCCTTATATAAAATTTGGAGCAATTTTCCATGCCCACATCCATGCAGGCTGTCTTATTCCTGGCTTTGGGGAGGCTGGGTCTCCATTAACTGAGCAATGCACAGTTTCTTAAGGTAAACTTGCACTTTTGTGAGCATTAAATCTTCAATTTTAGAGTGAGCTTCTATTGAAAGTGTGGCTCTTAATAAATAATAATACACGGTTACAGAGTTAAATGCAAACTCTTAAGCAGAATTAAGCTACTTTATTTACAGATTTCCTCAGACCATGCAGTCCATTATTGCCCCTAAAAATTTTAGGATGGTCAAGGTGATGTATTTATTGTTCCTAAGTACCCCAGCCTAATACCAATCAATTTGGGCAATGGCTGTATTGTCCATGTGATAGGCCGGGAGGTGGGGTTCGTAGGCAGTAAACTCTGCTCATGAGGCAAAGAAAGTGAACAATGTCTGAGTGATAACGTTATGCTAAATGCTGATCTCTCTGATTTTCTGTAACCACTACAGCTCCTTTCAACACCCAATCAGCTCTGTCACCACGGGGTGGACACAGCCATTGCAGCCCAACTTGAGTGAGTTTGTCTATAAAATATATAGCAACATTGTATGGGGAGGTGTTTGCACTGTGTGTGCCATAGGAGTTGAGTTTTGAGAGGGAACATTAGGCACTTCTGTAGCTGAATTCCAAAGAGAAAAGGAAGGTAAAAAAGTGCATAGGCTGATAAAAACTTAGCATCTTTTGTAGTCCATCTCCACTGATAATGCCCTGTATCCATCTCCTGCAGAATAGAGATAGCAGATGAGCACAGTTGAAAATAAATGAGACACATGTGTGGGAATAAATTGGAGCAACAGTTAAGGAAAATGTGACCTCGCTGTCATTTCATATATTTTCTTGTCTTGTTTAATTTAAGGAGTCATGTTCTAAAAAAGCACGTTTTGGTGTTTCTGTTGTCCCTGAGCTTCCCTCTCTGTGCTGGTGATTTACTGTGTGCAGCCCAGAGCTGGAATCCATTTCTCCCTCTGCTCAGGCAGATCCTTCTGGGCACATGTGTGTCTGTCAGACCTGCTCGTGAGGGAGCATGGCTTGTGGCTTCAGCAGCAGAGATGTTGATGCACATGGAGCAGAATTAAAAGTTTGCGAATAAATTAGCTAAGTGGCTTGAACATTTGTCATCCCTGCTAAATAGGAAATAGATGGGCAAGTGAATTGATGGAAGTAGCATCCTCCCAGCCCTCGGCAGCCATGAATTTCAGACTGTGCAGGATGATTCCTTTCCCAAGGAGAACTGAAGATGCTTCAGCAGTCTCAGGGTGTAAATAACGCTGCAGCCCTTAGTTAGCCCAGTCAGTTCATCATCCATGCTCCTTGGGATGGATCCCAGCTAGAGGTACAGCAGTGCCCTCTGTTCAGGGCACTCTGAAATCCACTGTCAGACCAGTTGGTTTGAGGGAAGTTCCTCTTTGTCTCCTGGGTGGGATGAAACGTGCTGTGAGTTCCTTTGGGGTGAGTCAGCCCTAGGTCCTGCTGGAATGATGGATTCAGGGGCTGGTCAGGGGCAGAGCTAAATGAGATAACCACAATATTCACCCTCAGACACAACAGTAGCAGTGGATAAGAAAGCTTTAAGCTCCCTGGGCAGTTTGGGCACAGCTGCTGAGGAGGTTGTGCAGCTGATAAAAGCAGCCTAAACTGCACAAAATTACCTTCAGTTCACTGAAGCTGGTGTGGAGAAGACCTGAGCAGGTCCAATTCACACTGAAAGCTTGGGGTGAGAAAAGGAGGACTTGTCTGACTCCAGAGGTAATGATCTCTCACATCCATGAGCAATTCTGTACTGAGTCTGGGCTGGAAAGCTGTAACTGGTACAGTCACACAGAATGAGTTCTGTGGGCACACATCAATAAATAAATAAATAGGCTTCTTATCAGCTGGAGGGATTTTGGTCTTTGACTCTATTTTTGTGATTGTTCACTTGGCTGAAACTCATTGCATCAAAGTATCTCTTGAGAAATGCTTTTAGCCCCAAAGCCATATTAATATTTAAACTGTTATTCTCTAGAAGTTGCAGCTGTGTGAGGTGAAATAAAGATATTTTTCTGTCTTTCCCTGAGCAGCTATAAAGCATCAAATGGTAAATGGAGAAGAAGGAGATTTTTTTTTCTGATATGACTCTCATATAAAATACCAAATACTAACAACTCACCCCCCAACCCTCCTCTGGTGCTATAGATTTAATCTTAGCAAAACTTTGTGTGTCACTGAAATGCACTCAAATATTGAGGACTTAAAAATAAAGTACTCTGGGCAGAAAATGTTCCTGAAAACTTTAATTTCTGCAGCTGGAATGCTGAAATGCAATTCACATCCATCCACTGTTGAAACCTAAGTTAAATTTCTATAATTTAGAACACATTAAAATATTCATAAATATATGCACATGTAAAAATAAATATAGACACAAATCCACTTCATTTATTTGTTTTGCTTTTGCATATAAAGGAGCCTAAAATCATGGTTGTCACAATTGGGAAATGATTAAGTTGGCAGAGCTGAATGAAGGCAGAGCTATGGCCCTACCATGAGGCCCCTGCTCAGACTTTAACCTGGCCCACCTCAGAATAGCCAGTAAATGTCAAAATTGGGAAGAACAAGGTATGTCACATGCTTTGGAACTGCTCCCTCCCTAAAGGCATAGTGTCTGCTGTACACAATTCGTATTTCAAGCTACCAGCAGAGCTAGAACCACGTTTTCTAAGTGAAAAATGCAATTCTGGTTCCTTCATGGGACTCTAGGAGGTGACCAGTAGCAGTTCGGCCTTGATCCATCCCTGTCAGTTGCTTCCAGGAAGAATTTGCTTTGTGAACATAACATTTGAAAAATATGTATTTTGTCTCTTTTAAGTCATTGTAGTTTCATTTTTAGCAAGGTGAGGAATCAACACACCCTACTCCGAGTAGGACTCTCTGATGGGTTGGGATGGTCCATGAATGGTAACTACATCTGCAGCCTCTGAGTAGATACTCAGTGGCAGGCAACTAAGAAATAAAGGAGTAAATTTTATACAGGTTGGCCTCAGATGCCTTGTCACTTCCCAGTAAATTAAAGAGTCTTCCATTGAACCTTTAAATTTATTGTGCCAGTATTATTCCACGATTGCAGAAACAGCCTGACCCTGTTTTGCTGGAGTGTTCCATTCCCTACAGATGAGAGCCCCGTGCTGCTCCTGTGTGGACCATAGCACCAATAAACTGAGCACAAAACCCTTTTTGTGGCTTTTCCTGGGGCTGCCACTTAGTGTTGCTCTTTCTTTTTCACTGTTTTTTGGGATTTTTCCCAGAACCTTAATCAAAGTATTTGCCAGGGGAAAAAAGTGCTCTGCTAATTACTTGTGTGCTTATAAACCATATTTTGGTAATAGAAGCATAGGAGTTTATTCCTGATGCTGGAACTAATCCTATACAGGTTATGGGAAGTAGATAGAAGTATATCCTGCACTGATGGAATACTGAGCTCTGTGGATGTCTGGACAGGAGATGTGCTGTGGGTTTGATAATCCAGGCATTTTGAGGGCTGGTCTCAGTTTTATGGACACTACAGGCACATATTCAGAGTCACACCAAAGGTTCTCAGCAAATTTTAAGCCCGGTATATTCTGAACATCTGAAGCATTTTGCTGAATTAATTTCTTGAAATCATTCAATAGTTGCTGTTTATTCTGAAAAATACAAAATGAAGCAATGTTCTGCCTCACTTTAGTCTAAGATCTCCTGTATTTGAGGTTGGTTCACTCAATTTAATAAATGTAGGTGCATGATGCTTGTGTTATATAGAGAGATGCCCAAACGGACCTTTAGATCCAAATCTCCCCAAATGTGGAAAAAAGAAATGCACTTCAACTGATCATCTCTTACTGAAAAAACCAAAATATAAAGATGAGCTTGAGATTTGGAATAACACTAGTGCTCCAAACTTTTGGGTTCATATTGAGCCTACACTGGGCTGGCCATGCTGCTTTGATAGAATAAGGAGAGCTTTATTAACTCAGAATCATTGAACCTTTTCTGCTTTTTACTGTTTTTCATTTTAGTACACATCTCTACCCTCAGACCTGAAAAAGGATTAAAATGCCAGATAGGAGACTCAGCATTTCTAATCACACACCAGAAATCTCAAGACACATAGTTCTCACAAGATTTTCTACTCTTTGTAGACCATAAAAGGCTCAGATAACCTTCTAAAATCCACTCTGATCTCTTTAATCATTAAAAAACAAGTTCTCACTGAGAATCTAAACTAGGCTCCTACTGCAGTGATCATATTCAATCAATCCAATTTCACTCCACTGCTTCAGAAGTTATTTATGCATTCATTCACTGAGAGTATCAGAAGTCTTCATTCAAAACAATATTCTGACAATTGAAACAGGGCTGGAACTCTTGCAAAAGGAAAACAAAAACAAAAACAAAAACAAAAACAAACCCAAAAAACAACACCAAACCCTGGAGTACTGCAGGGAAACATTTCCATACGCATTATACCATCATATCAGATGGTTATAGGCATTTTCTTTGTAACTCTTTTCCATGTTCATGTTTCAGAAATGCTCCACAGCAGCTGTCCTGTCATTGTGAGTGGAAGAATGTGCTCACCTGCCCAGCCTCCCTGAGAAGCAGACAAATACTGAATCATCTAAACTACAAACTGCTAAGTTTAGTGTTGCATTTTCCATTACTTTCATCACTGTGAAAGTGAATTTCAAATAAAGCAAGTGACTGACTTGCTTTCAGGGAGCTTTTTGGAAATTCCAGTCTCAGTAAATAAGAACTTCTGGTGCATGTTTTCCTGCAAGGTAAGTCTGGTAGAAAGAGCCAATTAGTTGAACTGCCAAATTGCTTAGAGGCATTAGTGTAACTACTTCATGTCCTATTTATCTGTCTGTGATAAAATCTTTTGGCGTTGCTGAAGAAGTTGATGCTTTCAAAAATTCCGGCCTTTGTCTTTTTTCAATGAATTGTTGTGTATTTAAATTAGAATAGATATTGTTTATTTGTTCTTTATACAGAGACACTACATTTCTGGTCATGGGCACAGTCTGCCTTTTCAGTACAGTTTGTACAGCACCTAACACATAGTTCCCTATGCTGCTAAAGATAATTAATGTAGGAAGATAATGTCATGCCTTGAAGAGTGATGCTTTTACCAGTTGATCAGTCTGCAGCTTAATTTGGGGTAACTGAACATGGATCAAATGGGACCTACTCTGAGAGGGAACAGCTTCTGCAAACACACAAAATCTTCTGTTAGCACCCGTGTGTGGATGGCAGACAGTAAAAAGCCACAAACCACTACAATGTGCTTGTAGGAACTTTCAACCATTTCTTCTGTGGCGTAATGAAGCACAAGCACACCTACACCCACACTCAGAGCAGTCTGCAACCCAGTGGGGGGAAAAGATCAGCCATTTGCTGAAGGTCTTTTTTTTATGGGTTAGAGGTGACTTTTTATTTCCATCAGTTGAGCTGAACATTTTAAGAAATTGAGTAAAAAGCCAAGGAGGAGGAGGGATGTGGTGCGTTCAGCCCTCGTAGGCTGTGATCCTGGTTGTGTGCAGAAACAGTGGCATCTAGTGGGCAGCTCCTCAGCTCGGGAAAGGCACTGGAGGTAAAACAGGTCAATGATTGGAGCTTATGATTATGCTTATTGTGGATGAAAAGTTTTCCCAGGTCTGTTTTAATCCTTCTCTTTAAAAGCACTTGGAAAACAACTATTGTTCCATGTTTCCCCCCTTCGGTATACAACTTTCAGAACGCTTGTTCTTCTGGTTTGCAGGCATGTAGGAAAGTCCAGCATTTTTCCCCAAGATTTTAGACATGGACAAAAATAAACCTGTAACTAATCCCTGAACACACTCCATCTAGTTCAACTATAGATGAACTCAAGCACAGCACAGCTTTGAAGGAAAGATCTGTGTAGAGGAGGAGAATAAAACCACACTGAAGGACTCTAAAAAAAAGCTTAATTACATCATTCCGTAGCTATAACTAAGTATATTTATGCAGTGTTTACTTTTTATGCTAATTTTCTATGAGTTTCTTCACTGCTGAGTCACAATAAATGCTTGAGCTAATTATTTATACCTGATCCTAAGATCCTGTTCTCTTGTTAGTCCACTGGATTATGTGTAAAACACTGTGTATATTTTATGGCCACACAGAATAAGCAGGATGAGGGGTTGCTGCACCCATGGCAATAGTCTAAAGCAGTCACACGCCTTCACTCTCTCTTTAGTTTTCAGTGTTTGCCAGTGATGAGCAAACTTATGAAAGTCTGCTGTGCTGTGCTGTGCTGGCCTCCTCTTCCTTCCCTGGCTGCCTCTCCCATAGGCTGGAGGGTGTTTCTGTGTTTACTTGTAGGGCCCAAATTAATCTGTATGAAGGGACAAGTTGGCTTCTTAAATCTGGCAGAAGAGCTGGGCGTCTTAAAAAGCAATAACTGGGCTGTGTTTTTCATGATCACAGGATTCCAGAGGCACTCATAGGCTTTAGTCTAGGTTTCTTTTATTATTTTTAACTTCAACATTTTTAGTTCATTCTCCTTTTCTTCACACTTTTTTGTTTCTCCCTTTATTCACTATGTTTCAAACTTTCCTATATGGTGTCTCATGCTTTTCTTGCCTTGAGGAACCAGGAGGTTCTTCAATGGTCAGTTCTAGCCCAGAACAGAAGTGTAGAAACTTTTAAGAGAGATGGGTTTAGTTTGAACCTGAGTGCAAATACGAGTTGGCTCCTTTGCCCATCAGCCTGACACCAACGTGGGCTAAAGGCTATTAACACTATGCTATAATTCCTTCCCTTATGAAATGGGAGGGAATGTGGATCTCACGTGATCTGGAAGTACTTCACCTTTCTATGTTTCTAGCTTTCTCCTTGTTAATTAGATTTAATGATACTTAACTTTTTGTTGGAGATGCCTACATGAGATCTTTCAGCCCTCATGTGGAAAAGCAAACTTCAAAGCAATGAACAATCTCTATTCCATGTTTGCCTTGGGATTAGCTCAGTGTTACTGAGGTAGGCCTAGAACCTTCTACTTAAACTTCCCAGTTATCTTACAAATGACTGAGTATAACTAGGTGGGAGTTCTTTCATTTCAAAAAAGTACTCAAAAATCAACTTTCACAGGGTGAAACTTGACATAATTGCCATCAAACGATTTTTTCACTGTGCAAATAAAAACAGAGCCAGGATTTCACCTAATGACTTTAACTCAAAAAGATAGGCAAATTTAGATCTCTGTATTGAGAGAGTTATGAATGACACATACAATAGCAGCCTGATTATACTTTTTCACACTCCCAGATTTAATCTGTGATTTATCTTGGCAGTAGGGGAAAACAAGCCTTTGATGCTTTGAGATTTAAATTATTTCCTTGGAGTTATCTAGGAGAGCTTTTTTACTGGAAGGAAAGTATACCAGAAAAACTGTTGATCTATTCCAGCCTATCAAAAGCTCTGTAGCTATAATAATATGAAAATATATTAATTACCTTATAGATATTCATAAAACTGTGTTTTATTTTACTCCCAGTCCTCATGCTTCAAGTGTGACTGCAGTGAGGAGCTCTGAAAGTTACTTTGCTCCATTCTTGACTAATTCTGTTGCCATTACAGATCACAGCAATCACTTAAGAGCCATCAAGCAATTTTTTATGTTGTTTTGCAGGTATCATGTGTTTCCCATCTGACTGTACAAGATACGCTTTTCCAAGGCATAAGTTATAAAGGCACACAGGCAGGAAAGGGTTGGCTGGATTCATGTGCCCCTCCTGGCAGAATGACAAGGGAAACTACACAATTATTAGTGTGCACCATAGTGCCTCTCAGCTCTGGTCCTAGAAAGTCCTCTGATGTTTCCTTAGTACTTCACAAAACGGAGCCTCACTTCCAGTGAGTTTTGCCAGCATATAGTATGGGAGAGTAAGGGAACAAAATCATCTGCAAATGGAATTGAGTCAAGCTTTTATTATGAAACAATACATGAACTATTCATCAGGCAGTAAGATACAGTGTTACATAAATGTTATGTCTTCATGCAATATTGCTATTTAACCTAGAAAACTGTAATTAAGGATTCCTCCAAAGAAAGCTGGCCTTCTCTTCATGTTGGTATTCTGGAATTTTCTGTTGACCTCTCCCTCCACGTTCCTTGTGCTTCAGACAGTCTAAAGCTGTGCTGTTAAAAGGATACTCCAGGACTAATCAGTTGCCCATACCTCAGAAACTGTGGAAACCCTCAATTCAGTTATTCATGCATGCAATCACTACTGGTAGAAAATACATGGTGGTCTATAATATATCAGGCCACTTAGAACTGGAAGTTCTGCTGTATCATGAGGATTTCACTGTACTGCAAAGAGGGTCTGCTCTACAATGAGCACGTAGCCAATGCAGGAGTAATCTTGTCCTCCTTAACACAATCATGTATAAATCCATGTACCCACGTGGAGATCTGCAGAAAAAAACCCCAAAATATCAAAATCCATGCTGACATTGGCCACACTAATAACATCTTAAGGGCTTCAAATCATTTAAGCACTTTTCTAACATTAATTCTTCACAGCGGCCTGGGAGCAGCTGTTGGGAAGAATTCCTGTAGCTAAGTGAGCCAGCTCTCAACTGTGTCTCAGCTGGAAGATTTTTTTGAAAACTGCCAACTTACCTCCTAAGGCTGAGGTTTGGGAATTTTATGTTTTTGTTTTGAAATGAGTTTCAGACCTTTGGCTTGTTGTAGATTAACAGAGCCCTACTGAAGTCTACCACAATGTCCCAATTTTCAAAGGTATTCAGAGATGTACAAATAGATAAAAGACTTTTAAGAAAATAAACCTTCTATCTTTTGAAACAGATTAGCCCTGACAGATACCACCTCTGTATTCTGCTGCTTAAAAGCTCTTGAAAATATGGAGCTAAACCAGCAACTTTTATATTAAAATGTTAACTGGGAGTGATATAGCTTTGCTATTATGGTGATGATTCAAACTTATCTCAGTTGACAAATTTCATGTCTATTTAAAAAACCTCCTTGCAGGTCAGACTGCCTCCTGAATATCTCCAGGATGACAACTGAGTTTAATCCTGCCCCAGTCCCACTGAGAGCTAAGTGAACAAGTACAAGACTTAAACAGAAGAGTTGGGAAAAGAGCACAAGCAGACAGGAAAGAAACAGGAGCAATCTGAAGCCACATTAATAAGAATCTTGTGCAGTCACCAGCCTACACCCACATAGCAGAGAAATGCATAACCAGAGTTTCATTAATGTGAACAGAACAGAGGGACAGAGTTGATGCCTGGGACACTTCTGTTCCCTGCCCCTGCTCAGCTGCCCAACCCCTTTCAGCACAAGGTGCTTCCCCCAGCCTTTGGTTATTCCCTTCTCTCCCAGTGTGTGGCTCTGCTTTTTATTATGCAGAAAATAATATGCACTGTAGAAGAAATATATATATATATTTATCTATATACCAGTTGCAGGGTAGGCAAACCCGTTAGATTGGATGCACTAGATCCCTGTTGCAGTGTGGGAGGCAATGAGGATTCAACCAGTGTTCAAGGAGTTGTTCTTCTGCTCTCTGCTCCAAGCGCTGGAGGTAAAGCATATACTCCTATTTAAAGAAAAGAAAAAGTAATTTAATTGTGTAATCACTCAATTCTAATGTCAGGCCAGGGGCCCAGGATAACTTTACAGCTGATAAAAGAGCCATTAATTTATCCCTTAAAATAGTCAAATATAGTGAAATGGTGTTGCTAGTCAGCTTGCCCCAGCCTAGCAATATTTAATGAATGACATAATCTCTAGATTAGTAAAGGTGTTGAGCAAGAATTATACAACAATATTCATAAATGAGGAATTCTGGATACACATTTCTTATTTGCATATCGACACAGAAGCCTCTGTTGGGCCTGAGGGTACAAAGGATTCTCACAAATAGGTCTGTTATAATCCCTTTTGAAAATCGGTTCCTGCTGCTTAAAGAACATTAACCCCTTGCAGGATCATGTGGCAGGACTCTGAAGGGTTCTAGTAGGTAGCACACATCAGTGCTGACTGGTGATAAATAAAGTAACATGAATTTCCCATACCAATTTATAGAGAGAAGTTTTGGTCTCAGCAACAAATTACCAAAGTAAAGTGGGCTGTGTACCAAAAACTTGAGCTCCATCAGGGACAAAATTTACTTTTAAAAAGTCCCAGTCCCAGTGGGCTCATAAGCTTTGTGAACAGCAGATACATTTATTCAAAACAATCCCCCGTTGCTTTGCACAGTGGGCACTGTTGGAATGGAAGCTGCAGCCTAAACCCTTTGCACTGGCCAAGTATTCCTGCAGTCACCCAGCTCCCTGCTCTTTGTGCCCACCAGAGGGTGGGGACACTGGGTGCCAGCAGGCAGCATCAGGATCCTGCCTTTCACTGGGCTTTCTCTCCTCACAGCACGGGGAGACTTGGCTCAAATCTCTGGGGAGAGACTGCATTAGGAACTGGCAAGGAACAGAACTATGTGACTGAGAAGATGCCATATTACCAAAAGCAGGGTCTCAGTCAAAGTAAGATTAAAACATGCTGATAAGGTAAATTACATTTTGTTAATAACCAAAGGGGGCTGATCTTGCTGTGTGTAACTGAACAGGTTTTTGACACAAACAGCACTGTGGAAGTCAAAGAGTGTCACAAAGAATTGCAAATTACATTCCCCAGCTCAGCATGATTTGGCCCAGTACAAACAGCTTTTGCTTAAAATAGATGAACAGAGGTGGGTTCATCTCAGCATTCATTTCATTTTGCTACAAAGCATCCATACAAAATCGGTTTTTCTCCTTGAGTCCATGTGCACAAGCTGTGCTCAGGGGTGCAGCAGCCATGCACCTTCATTCACATGGAAAATCTCACATGGCAGCAAGTGTTGGGTTTTTTATCAGAAGATGTTTCCTTTTCCACTGAAAACCTTGACATTTAGGGAGCAAAACAAATACTCTTATGTTTGGGTTTTCTTACAGAGGGTCAGTTTTGCTGTCTAGATAAAAAACAAAAGAAAATAAATAAAAGAAGGTTGGAATTTCTGAACAGGTGTTTGCTCCTAATCGCAGTAGTATGGAAAGGGGCAAGGACAGAGCAGCAGAGTCAGAAATCCAACATTTCTTTAGCCCTGAATCCTTCCTCTCCCCACAGACAGTCATAGAATTCATAAGGACCACCAAGCCCAACTCCCTGCTCCTCCACAGGACCACCTAAAACTAAACCAAATGTTGCATACGTGCATGTAACTTCTTGCCATACAGGAATTACCTCAATCCACTGTTCTGCTGCTTCATTTATTCTGTATTCAATATTTGATATATTTACCTTATAACCTCCATCATGGTGGTATATTAAGCATAAGCACAGATGGGAGCTGTATTCCTGCTAATTTGCAAAAACTACAAGGCTCATGTAACAACTTAGGAACCAACCCAGTCCTGAGTGTTGTGGGCAGCAGTGCAGCCTTCTGATTTTTGGCACTCTTGTGCACTTTTCAGTGGACAAGGAGCAATATCCTCGTGGCAGCTCTGGTTTGGCGTGGTGTCCCCTTTGACAAACAGTGTGTTCACCCAGTGTTGGGCAGGTGGATTCTTTTTGGCTGGTGATTCTTTTCCACTGGAAAGGGAAAACCAGGAGCTGTTTCCACAATCCTGCAAGGCATGTAGTGCTCTTCATGTCTTATGGAGTGCAGAAGTGTTCAGCACCTTGCTAAACTGAGCCCCTTGTGCTCGTCACATGCACAATCCCTTGTGTGCTCCTGGCTTCTGTGGGCTTTGCCTCTTCAGAACCATGTAATTTTAGCTCAGTTTATTTACTTTGGAAAGAAATAGGCAGTAGTTTTAAAATACCTTAAGTGCCCTTGAGAAGTGCAGGATTATGTGTTAGGTCTTGTCAAAGCTAGGAAAACAGAAGGCTGTTTAATTCTTTTACTTTTTCTTTTGTTGTAATAGGGTTCAGAAAGAAATAAATGTAGACATTGCATGCAAACCCAAAGCTACTGCATTAAGCCAGCAACTTTTTAGGAGTTTTTTTAGGTTTTAGTAGCTCTTACAGTATCATAAAAAAGCATCCATATCTGTAGCATCCATAAATAAGTCAATGAAAGTAAATGATTTTTAAAAGCTGGCTGAGAACTACCTCAGTCTGCACACTGACATCTCCATCTCCTCTCTGCCTGCAGTGCAGAATGTACTGTAAGCAGAGGACATTTCCTGGTACTTAGTTTTTCAGGAACAAGCTGATCCACATCACTATAAATGAAAAGCCACTTTCTTCTCAATAATTTGATCAGTATTTTTGAACCATGATAAATAATTTCCTCATTCTGCAAGTGAACATTTCCTGAGCAATACTCAGCACTTACAGAATGCTCTTATCTGTTAACTGAAAGAATTTAAAGGGGTTTTTTAATATTTCATGGAAGAACTCAGCTGCTTTAAAGGGTGATATTCATAACATATTGCCTGGAAGCAATAAAAGCACAAATGTTTTGGGGGATTGGTGGTGGAGTTTTTTAGTTAATGTAATTTAATAGTAAATGTCATAAATCACCTTCATTGGCTCATCAGGGAAACCAGCTTTTCTTGGTCTGTCTTCACGACGAGTCCTCAGAATCTGTTTGGCATCTTTCTCAGACAAAATTGGTGAAGCGTCTAAAGAAAGAACAGCAGAAATTAGTTCTGAAGTTATCAAAAAGTTAGTATTTTATCTATCAGTTGTGAAATGAAATGTCTCCGAACCTGATTTTCTTTCTATATACTAAGTGTTCTCTCATTACAGCCCCTATCCAGGGGATATTGCATTCCAAGAGATAGGAGTAGAATTTTAAACCATTTTTATACTTGTGTTTTCTCTTGTTCTACAAGTATGAAGCAAAGCCCACATATTCATATTACTATAAAATGAGCAAATATAGCAGCACCATCAAACCACTGGTATTAGTTGCTCTTCCAACCCTTCGTTCTTTTCTGTGTTGCTTTATAGGATTTTTTTCAAAGCAATGATTTAGATACAATGCAAAGAAGAGATGGCATTGAACATTCCACTTGCACCTTGGACCTTGGCAAAATAATATCAAAATAGTAAGCAAGTAAAACTAAACTTCTGGGGTTTACAACAAATGACTACAGTGTGGTAATGCAGAGAGTTAAATATCAAATACAACAGCATGATTGTTAAAAATCAAATCATGGAAAGCCTGCAATATAAAAATAGTTGAGTGTTAAAAATTAAATATATGAAAATATATGAATAATGAATACTAAAATAGGAGGTTGACAAACTAATACTACTTATATGCTCTGCAGCTCTACACACATATGCAGGTTTGTTGATATAAACTCCTACCTGTAACAGTGGTCATCAGGACTAAAAAAGAGACAAATACAAGAAACTTCTTCATTTTGATTCTGCTTTCTCTCAGTCTGTTCCAAAATGAGCAACCCTGACTGAGGCATTCGCCTATTTGAAGGAGCTACGTCAGTGACAAATGTTTATTTATGATTTAATTTGCGTGATAGTATGATTCTGAAGACATCTGGTCTGACAGTTTGAATTAGTCTATTATCTGCTCACACATTCTCAGCATAACTCTGTTCCTGAGGGAAAGAAAATAGAAGGCCTTTTTTCCACCTCAGGCTTCAGAGTTACACTGGGTATTTTAAACTTGTGAAAATAAAGCCTATCCTCTTATATTTAGCATGGCAAGCAAAGGTTCTTGATGCCCAAGGTAAACTATTGTTTTTTAAAAGAAACAATTGCCCAGTATTATTAATCTCAGAGGAAGCTACAAAGGGGCTCCTTTTTCAAAGCTTGTCTCTAACTTTGCTCCAGCAGAGAAGTACTTGCTAATGGGGTTTAACTCTAGCAAAGCCAAATTATGACTGCTGAGAAACACAGCAGAGTTTTCTATAAAATTAATAGAACCATACAAATGAAAACCCACATAATTCTCCTTTCAGGACAAGCGAGTAGGAAAGAGGATTATAAATGGCCTTACTAGTAAGCATAGGGTTAAGTAAGGATGTAGGTTAGCAGATGCCACTGCAAACAGGTAGTTTTGGCCTTGAGAAATGTCACTGTCCAGAGCTCTTCTGGGCAGTGCCAGGCTGGACACGTGGTACCAGCATCACCAATTTGTAGGGTATGAAATGCGTCCCTTCAACTATAACATATTAAATAGGTGGTCAGAGTTCATCATTAGCTCTTACCTGAGGGAAGTGAGGAATTTCCTCACAAACCTGAGTGTTGCCCAGCCGTGGAGTATGTGCATTTTTCAGTGTTTTTTTTAAGCTACCAGACCCTAGAATCCAATCAATTTTGTATATGCTATATAGATTTACGTCATTGCTCACAATACTGTTTTGAAAGTGCAAAAACCTGTTGGTTCTAATGGCAGCCACTATTTTTAGAACTACTCTAGGGGAAACAGTCGAACATGTAACAACAGAATGAAATTATGAGGGGAAAGCATTTATGGTTGGGCAATAAAGCACAACCATGGGGAGGACAAATAAAGGCAGAATGGCACAACTCAGGGGGGACCTCAGTGCTCTCTACAACCACATGAAATGTTACGGTGAGGTGGGGATCCGCCTCTCGTGCTGTGCCTCCAGAGGACCGGGGGAAATGGCTTAAGCTGAGACAGGGGCGATTAAAATTAAAGATTTTCCCTGCTGGTGTGGTCAGGCTTTAGAAAGGGCTGGGCGGTGGTGGAGTCACCACTCCAGGAGCTGTTCAAGAGGCGTCTGGACCTGGTGCGGGGTCATGCGGTTCAGTAGTTACAGTGGCAGTGCCTGGTGCACGATCGGACTGGGTGATCTTAAAGGCCTCTTCCAACTTTGATGACTCCATGGTTCTAGGACAGAACGAAATTATAGGGGAAAGCATTTACGGTTGGGCAATAAAGGCACAAACACGGCGGTCACTCGGCCCTAAGCCAGCGCGGCCTTCGCCTGGGGTCCGGGCCCAGCGGAGCCGGAGCCGGAGCGGAGCGGCTCCGCCACGCTCTGTCGCGGCTGCTGAGCGCCGCTGCCGACATCGCCGCTGTCGCGACAGACGGGGGGCGGGCGGCGCCCGTCTCCTGGCAACGGCCCCGGGCCGCTTCCGCTTCCGCCGCCCCGCGCATCCCGCGGCGCCGCTCCGANGCCGGCGCTGCGCAAGGCCCGGGCGGGAAGCGGAGGAGCCCTGGCCGGAACCCTGCCGTCGGCCCGATGTGGCGCAGGTCGGTGCCGAGCCTGGAGGAGGGATTAGAAGATGGTTCATGAAGCTGCGCGTTGGCGCCCTGAGCGGAGGGGCCGTTCCGGGGCTCGCCCCGCCGCCTGCCCGAGAGGTGCGAGGGGTTAGGCCGGGGAGGCGCGGGGATGGAGGGCTCGGGCGATGCCTCCCGGGCCGTGGCCGACTGGCGCCTGGCCGTGTGGACCCTGTGCTCCGTGCTCCTGCCCGTGCTCATCACGGCGTGGTGCAGCTTCCAGCGGTCCCGGCGGCAGCTGCTGATACGGGACATTTTCCGCAAGAGCAAACACAACTGGCACTACACGGACCTCTTCGGGCAGCCCTCGTACTGCTGCGTGTGCGCCCAGCACATCCTCCGCGGCGCCTTCTGCGGCTGCTGCGGGCTGCGCGTCAGCGAGCGCTGCCTCAAGAAGGCGGACCAGCGCTTCCTCTGCAAGGAGATCATGATGAGAGGCACCGGGGGAGGCCCCAGCTCCATGCCACACCACTGGATCAGGGGCAATGTCCCTCTCTGCAGCTGCTGCATGGTCTGCAAACAACAGTGCGGCACACAGCCCAAGCTCTGCGACTACAGGTACTGCAGGAGCGTCTGACTGCGCAGGAGAACGTACAGTGCCATGTCAGTGTTGTGTTTTCCACAGGGTTGTTGGGAGACCACACCCCAAAGGAGATTCTGCGGTAGTCAGATAAGATACTGTTAAACACAACTTCAAAGAACCTAAAATTAAAATGGATGCTTGTGAGTCATAGATTAGGAGTGATTGCATCTCATGTCCTCTCTTTCTCTTAATTGCATTACTCCAGCATGATGTGCAGGCTGCTGTATAGTTACATACAAGAGACTCTTCAGTGTCCAAGGGAGTTTGTATTTTAGGGGATGACATTAAGAAGCTTCTAATACATTTGTCAGTTGTACAGTGGATAGCCTGAGTAATTTGACT
This sequence comes from Ifrita kowaldi, assembly GCA_013398055.1. Classification (NCBI taxonomy): domain Eukaryota; kingdom Metazoa; phylum Chordata; class Aves; order Passeriformes; family Cinclosomatidae; genus Ifrita; species Ifrita kowaldi. The sequence continues at coordinate 425,408 of VZRS01000702.1, forward strand.
GGCACAGCTCACAGTTCAGAGAACCAAAGTGTGCATCTCATAATTGGCATCTGCTCAGCGTAAATAGAACAAACAATGTCCTGTAGAGGTTTCAAGTTAATTTTTAAGGATGCTCAAAAAAGCTAAAGAGAAGTTTTATAAGCTACTGCAGTATATTGTTAAAGTTTGTGATAAGAGTGTTTTTAAAACACGAGGAACCATTAAATGGATTTGCACTGTCATTAGTAAGGCTGCTTGCAAAGTTGTCAGTGCCGAAATGCAGTGACAGGTGCCCCGGTGTGTCACTTCAGCCTGCTCTAAGGATGTCATCTTTTCAGCCTATATTCTGCCAGCTTTTGCTTTGCTTCCATGTGATACTGTCAAACTGCTTGGTAAGTAAAGCAGAATTAGAGAGTAAAAGAGCACATTATCAGAAACAAAACCTTGAGAGTGTGTAGGAGAGGAGGGAAGGGCAGGAATTTGAAGGCAAAGGGGAGAGGAAGGAAGAAGAGGAAAGGAGAGTCACGGTATAGGGCAAGTGTCATTGCTACTCTAGTCGTGCGTTGGATTAGTCAGGAGGACTCCAAAAATAGCTTTCCCAGCTGCTTAAATCAAGGCTTTGGATGTAGCAAATGAGGATTAACATTCTGCAGAGGCTGGAAGTGGATATTGCAGTATTTCCTCTTGTTCTAGTCTGTTTTCCAGGACAGCTTTTAGAATAGGTCATAAAGCAAAGCAGTTTTGCATAACTAAATCCCATCAGCCTTGTACAGTTCTGTGTAACCTTTTAGGTTTCAGGTTTAAAGGGATATTATCAATCTTAAGGAATGCATTAATTCATTACTAGTAACACTTTATTGAATTGAGCTCCAGTGTTTTATCTGTGCTCTTTAAGGATGGGCAGGAGTTCAGGTTCTTTTACAGACTTTCAGTGTAACTGTTAATATTGCAAACAGGAGCATATTTATAGCACCTATTTTTTTTAATTAAAAAGAACCAAATTAATTTAAAACTGTTGGATTTTTTCCCCAGCAGAATTCAAATGCTTTCCTAGACCTGCAAGCACATTACCAATTTATGTAATTTTCTATGGCATCCAGAGAATGCATGATTTTCCCTGTAATGTGTTTAAAATATTACTTATAATGGTGCATGTAAACATAAGTATTTTGACAAAAGTCTAAAATAAATGAGCTAAGTCAATGTGCCTGTTTGAAGATTGTTTTCATGGTTTTTGGTCTTTTTTCCAGGTGTGTGTGGTGTCAGTACACTGTGCATGATGAATGCATGGTGGATTGTTTGAGGACTGAGGATTGTACATTTGGAGAATTCAAAGACTTGATTATTCCACCCTACTATTTGTCTGTAATCAACCAGATGCGTAAAGAGAAAAGAACCACTTATGAAAAGGTAATGGCCTGCTGCTTCTTGGGTTTAGAATATCCCAAAAAGACAACCAAATAAACCCACAGACAGACCTTGAAATTTGCACTCAATACATTGTGACATTAGCAACTGTCAGATGAATGTTTCAAGATATATGACATACTTGCTGTGTTAATTCAGAGGTGTGTGTCATTTTACTAACATGGTTGTTGAAGCATAAGCAGACATGGATTTTTTATTCCAAAATAGTGAGATCTGTCTACCTTACTTCCGTGAATGTTTTGTGAGTTTTTTGCTACTGTGTTCATAACGTTGTAGTACTTGTTGTCCTGGGTACTGCAGAGTCTTCAGCCGTGGTGTGTCAGAAGTATTTGTTTGTGTTTTGGCTACTCCAGACTAACTGGTAACTTCCTAATTTCAGCACTTGCAGGGGATGGGTTTTGGAGCAAGGCTGTAAACATTTTCAGATGTGCACTATTTGTGTGACTGACTGGTTTTTACCTTTTGCAGGTGGTCCCTTACTGCAGGAAACACTGGATGCCAGTAATTGTGCTGGCTAATACTCGCAGTGGAAACAACATGGGTGAAACTTTACTAGGAGAATTTAAAATGCTGCTGAACCCCGTTCAGGTATTTACAGTGAAAAGCCACTGTAATAAAACCAAGGTTTAGATCAGAATAGACATCACTTTGCTTACACAGTAGCAATAGGATCTTGTGGAAGATCAGTAAAGGAAACAAATTAATGCAGTTTGTTCTTTTAGAAAGGAACAACTTCACAGAACCAATAAGTGCAGAGGCTTCTCCCAGCCCCAGGTTTGTTAGGATTCAGTCCAGTTTTTTCACTTATAGTAATACATGCAGTAATTCAGTTAATGAGAAGTATCTAACTTTTGAAACAGTATACACTTACTGGAAAATGAACCATTTAAATCCTTATGGGAAACCTGTGTTTGTTTAAATCCTCACTTTATTTGTGGAAATGTCTGCCTTGACAGTTTCGCTTTGTGTAGTTGCTTTCCCCTTAAAATCCACTGGGATGGCTCAGGATGTTGATGTAAGACAGGCAGTTGTTCCTTGGATTTCCTGGCTGCACCTTAAAACTCTTCCTTTGAAGTTCAAAACCCAGCTATAAAATACAGCCTAAGAGAAATCACTGTGTATTGGTTTTAAATGCATCCCAATAAGGCTTTAAAGAATAAACCTCTTTGTCTGCCGAGTATTTTAAAATTACTTTTATCTGAAGTCTTTCATCTTCACAGAATTCATCATCATGCTTCTAGATACAGACTTTTGCAAGGGCTCTGTCAGCTCGATTTATCAATGCCATTTAATCCTAGGGAGGCAGCTGGAGCTCTGTTGTGAAATTGGGAAACAAATCCTGCTCATAAAAGTCAAGACAGCTCATTTACTAAT